>JAWQFJ010023017.1:7500-24122 GCA_034096865.1 Theodoxus fluviatilis | reverse complement strand
AAAGTACCGGTCAACGCCATTTCTGTATGTTCCTTGGCATAGCATAGCATGGCAAAGCACAGCATAGCGTAGCATAGCATAGCATAGCATAGCATAGCATTGCATTGCGTAGCATTGTACAGCACAGCATAGCATGGCATAGCGTAGCATAGCATGGCATAGCGTAGCATAACATAGCATTGCGTGGCATTGTACAGCATAGCATAGCATGGCATAGCATATCATGGCATAGCATAGCATAACATAGCATTGCGTAGCATTGTACAGCATAGCATAGCATGGCATAGCATAGCATAACATAGCATTGCGTGGCATTGTACAGCATAGCATAGCATGGCATAGCATATCATGGCATAGCATAGCATAACATAGCATTGCGTAGCATTGTACAGCATAGCATAGCATGGCATAGCATAACATTGCATTGCATAGCATAATACAGCTGAGCATAGCATGGCATGGCATGGCATGGCATGGCATAGTATAGCATAGCTAAGCACAGCACAGCATTGTATAGTATACCGTAGCAAAGTACTGCATAGCATAGCACAGCACAGTATAGTATACCATATAGCACTGCACAGCACAGTATAGTACAGTATACCATAACAAAGCACTGCACAGCACAGTATAGTACAGTATACCATAGCAAAGCACTGCACAGCATTGTATAGTATACCGTAGCAAAGTACTGCATAGCATAGCACAGCACAGTATAGTATACCATATAGCACTGCACAGCACAGTATAGTACAGTATACCATAACAAAGCACTGCACAGCACAGTATAGTACAGTATACCATAGCAAAGCACTGCACAGCACAGTACAGTATACCATAGCAAAGCACTGCACAGCACAGTATAGTACAGTATACCATAGCAAAGCACTGCACAGCACAGTATAGTATACCATAGGAAAGCACTGCACAGCACAGCACAGTATAGTACAGTATACCATAGCAAAGCACTGCACAGCACAGCACAGTATAGTATAGTATACCATAGCAAAGTACTGCAAAGCACAGCACAGCATTGTATAGTATACCATAGCAAAGTACTGCATAGCATAGCACAGCACAGTATAGTATACCATATAGCACTGCACAGCACAGTATAGCATACCATAGCAAAGCACTGCACAGCACAGTATAGTACAGTATACCATAGCAAAGCACTGCACAGCACAGTATAGTACAGTATACCATAGCAAAGCACTGCACAGCACAGTATAGTACAGTATACCATAGCAAAGCACTGCACAGCACAGCACAGTATAGTATACCATAGCAAAGCACTGCACAGCACAGCACAGTATAGTACAGTATACCATAGCAAAGCACTGCACAGCACAGCACAGTATAGTATAGTATACCATAGCAAAGCACTGCAAAGCACAGCACAGCAAAGTATAGTATACCATAGCAAAGCACTGCAAAGCATAGCACAGTATAGTACAGTATACCATAGCAAAGCACTGCACAGCATAGCATAGCATAGTGTAGCATTGCACAGCAGAGCACACCATAGCATGGCATGGCATAGCATAGTATAGCATAGCCTGGCCTAACACAACACAGCTTAGCAAAGCTTAGTATTGCATAGCACAGTACAGCACAGCACAGTACAGCACAGCACAGTACAGCACAGCAAAGCAAAGCACAGCATTGCATAGCTCAGCTTCACCTAGCCTAGCCTGGCCTAACACAACACAGCTTAGCACAGCTTATGTGGGCAAACTTTCTCACTGGACTTTGAGCAAAGTCATTGTTGGACTACTTAGCTACAGCTGTGCCCCAGTAACCGATGGTGGCTCCCTCCACTTGAATTTCTCACAGTGTCAGAGGCAGATCTATTTATTTAACACTTTTTTCATGTTTTGCTGTCTTGTGCGGACTTCTCCTTGCCATGCACTACAGCTACATGGATGGGCAGGTACCTTTTGTCCCGAAATTCCTTCCCACATTCTGGGCACACCGCTTTCTTTGCGCGTGCGTGGACCGTCACCGCATGTGTCCTCATCTGGTTCATTCCTGCAAATTTTTCCCCGCATTCCGAGCAGGAGAACCTCCACTCCTTCCTGTGCACTGCCAAGAGGTGGGACCGCAAGTTGCACTTCCGGCTAAACGGTTTACCGCACTCGATGCAGGGGTGTTTTTTCTTGGTCACGTTGGTGTGCACGTTTCTCAAGTGCAACATCATATTGCCTCTCACCCTGAACCTCTTGCCACACTCTGGACAGGAGAACCTCTTCTCAGTCCTGTGCACGGCTAGGATGTGGTCCCGCAACACATGCTTCCCTCGACACATTTTGGGACATTCAGGGCAGCACAGATACTTCCTACCATTGTCGTAGACAACAAGGGCTCGTATCTCTTCCCCACCACTCTGTGCCGGTGCACCACCGCTGTGCCCAGGGGTCGGACTGCCTGCCTTGCTGCCTGAGGAATGTGGATGTCCTGAGTCAGATGGATTCTGCTTCAAAGCAACATCACTTTTAAGATGGAGAGAGGCTGTTTGAGGCAGGGGACCACCGACTGCAGCTGTTGCAGAGCTGCCACTTGCTGCACTATGCGAGTGGGTCGACGGTGGACAGCGCCAGTTCCTTCCAAGAGCACTGTCCCCACTCGGTCTCTCCACAGCCACACCAGAACCACCCCACCCCACTCTCGCGTCTGCTGCAACTCCTCCAGTTCTGGGTAGGGGGGCTGGTGCAGGGCAGTAGAATTGTCTCTGTCCGCCTGATGAGATTCCTATCTCGCCTGCAGTAGAATCGATGCACACCTCCATCTCTCCACTCTCATGCTCGTGTTCACCTTCCAATTTCACCTCAAGTGTAAGCTCCGATTCATCCTCACTCTCATAATCAGGATCCAGCTCCACCACAAAATCTTCACCGGTCATGATCACCACACCTTTCCCAAACGCAGCCTCTTCCTGCTCAACACAACTGTCAGCATCGTAGTCACCATTTTCTTCCTGTCCCTTGGAACAGTTTCCATTGCTTCTTCTCCAGCCGCTCTGAGAGAAGTTTTTAGAAGCATCATATCCATCCAAAGATCTATCTGTTGCATCTGATGTATCACAAGCACATTCTGAAGGCTCTGGTTTGAGGTAGACTTGGACAGAAGCCATGTCTTCACAGCTTTCTGGAGAGACGGTCCGTGGATTTGCATGCGGCAAGGTCTCCTTCTCTTCCTCCATGTTATCAGAATGCTTCCGGTCCCTGGGAACGACAACTGCCTCATCGTCACATGCATATTCATCAGCTCCAACTTTGATGGGCACCTGGACACAGGCCTTGTCATCAGAGGAGACAGGCAAAGTCTTTACAGGCGGTGGTTTCTCCTTTCCTTCGTCCATGATGACAGTACAATGCAGCCCTTGAAGCCGAGATGTCTCCGTGTCACAGGCTCACTTTTTTCTTAAGTCTCTTTCACTACAACATAGATATTACTCTACTGATGAGGCATGTCATCCACATATAGATGATTCAGTACTTGCATTCCATTTATCATGTCAGCAAGCTCCCACTGTTTGCTTCACCATCCCAACAAGCTAATCACTGATACAACGTTTTCCCATGAAATGTGCACATTCCCTGGAATTGGTCAAGTCCATGCTAATTTCACTTGTTCTAGGTTCTGTTCATCTCTCCAACAATGTTCAGGACTTCCTAAGGACTGCTCTTCCCCATGCAAGGCATCACAGAAAGAAAAAAACAAACACCACATCCACTTCAGTTTGTCCAGTCAACACCTTTGACAGTTGTCCTTTCTTCTCTCCGTCTCTTTCACCCCTGATGTCTTCTGCACAGCCTTCCACAGTCAGGTCAGCCTTGAGGGCAGGCAGGGCAGAGGGCAGAGGTCAAAGTGGACTGGAGCTGAGCAAGTCCCCAGGGCAAGGGTGGCAGTCCACCACTCTTGTGTCAGTAGCCTTGGGCCGTGTCAACTCTCTGTAACACACAACACACACATGCAATGGACTGTGTCACCACTCTGTAACACAACACACACATGCAGTGGGCTGTGTCAGCTCTCTGTAACACACAACACACACATGCAATGGGGCTGTGTCAGCTCTCTGTAACACACAACACACACATGACATGGGCTGTGTCAGCTCTCTGTAACACACAACACACACATGCCATGGGCTGTGTCAGCTCTCTGTAACACACAACACACACATGCCATGGGCTGTGTCAGCTCTCTGTAACACACAACACACACATGACATGGGCTGTGTCAGCTCTCTGTAACACACAACACACACATGACATGGGCTGTGTCAGCTCTCTGTAACACACAACACACACACGACATGGGCTGTGTCAGCTCTCTGTAACACACAACATACACATGACATGGGCTGTGTCAGCTCTCTGTAACATACAACACACACATGACATGGGCTGTGTCAGCTCTCTGTAACACACAACATACACATGACATGGGCTGTGTCAGCTCTCTGTAACACACAACATACACATGACATGGGCTGTGTCAGCTGTCTGTAACACACGATACACACATGACACGGGCTGTGTCAGCTCTCTGTAACACACAACACACACATGCCATGGGCTGTGTCAGCTCTTTGTAACACAACACACACATGACATGGGCTGTGTCAGCTGTCTGTAACACACAACACACACATGACATGGGCTGTGTCAGCTCTCTGTAACACACAACACACACATGCCATGGGCTGTGTCAGCTCTCTGTAACACACAACACACACATGACATGGGCTGTGTCAGCTCTCTGTAACACACAACACACACATGACATGGGCTGTGTCAGCTCTCTGTAACACACAACACACACATGACATGGGCTGTGTCAGCTCTCTGTAACACAACACACACATGACATGGGCTGTGTCAGCTCTCTGTAACACACAACACACACATGCAAGGGGCCGTGTCAGCTCTCTGTAACACTCAACACACACATGACATGGGCTGTGTCAGCTCTCTGTAACACAACACACACATGACATGGGCTGTGTCAGCTCTCTGTAACACAACACACACATGACATGGGCTGTGTCAGCTCTCTGTAACACACAACACACACATGCAATGGGCTGTGTCAGCTCTCTGTAACACACAACACACACATGACATGGGCTGTGTCAGCTCTCTGCAACACACAACGCACACATGCAATGGGCTGTGTCAGCTCTCTGTAACACACAACACACACATGCCATGGGCCGTGTCAGCTCTCTGTAACACACAACACACACATGCCATGGGCTGTGTCAGCTCTCTGTAACACACAACACACACATGCAATGGGGCTGTGTCAGCTCTCTGTAACACACAACACACACATGACATGGGCTGTGTCAGCTCTCTGTAGCACACAACACACACATGACATCCATGGGTGTGTCAGCTCTCTGTAACACACAACACACACATGACATGGGCTGTGTCAGCTCTCTGTAGCACACAACACACACATGACATGGGCTGTGTCAGCTCTCTGTAGCACACAACACACACATGCAATGGGCTGCATCAGCATTTATTTACTGCTATACTAGAAGGAAATACTTCTTGAGCTGGAAAAGATGCAACATAATTTTTTTTGAATGAAATATAAAATGCACAGAATTGCCGCTGTTATACCACATTCAGTTTTCACTACTTTGTGCACGAGAAAACCTGGTCACTTTAAAATGACAACATCAGATTTTCATAATTTTGCAAAATTATTCAAATTTAGAATATATATAGAAATAGAACTATTACTTCTAAACACACACTCCTGAGAAAACAGCGTGTTAATGTCACATGCAATTATTTTATGTTGAGCTACAGAAAAGAACACTGGACTTAGTCTCCAGACGACCTCGCTAGGCGTTTTCTAGAAAATAGTTCGAATAACTTCAGTATTGTTCCTCACCCAAAATGTCCCTTCCCGCCCGATGTCAGTTCACTAGTCCAACTCCAACTCCAAGGGCTATTTGGTGACGGTCTCCACTTCTAGCAAATTTAAGCGATATTTCACAATAAAAGACAGTAAACTTAAGCTTTCCATTCGTGTATAAGTGCAAGGTTACATACATTTCCAGGAACGATAGATGAGATTAAAAGCGACAGTCGTATTTGGGAACGCCTTCGTTGGCTTCAGCCGTTCAGGAACAACAAAATGAAATGACAGGCCTACGGCCAGTGACCACCGCACTTTTCACATTGTAACTGCTCCACATTGTTCGTGTTTATTTATTCGGTTATCTGCAACACGACGGCTGCCCTGTGCTTCCAGAACTCTTTGACTGAACCCTTTCTAGCGTTCCTTTTGCCTTTCGACTGCTGCTCAAACTTTTGATTGTACGCGTTTCGACTGCTGCTCAAACTTTTGATTGTACGCGTTTCGGTGTTAGAACCCTTTCTAGCGTCCCTTTCGCCTTTCGACTGCTGCTCAAACTTGTGATTGTACGCGCTTCGGTGCTATTTTGAATAAATATTCTTTTGGAACAAAATGAAAAAGTGCGCACTTCGACAATCGAACTTACCACATGCGCCACAGACAATGAGGCCATCCAAACATTGGTCAGACGCAGAGAATGAAAGATTTGACAATTTAAAACTGCCTCTCTTTGTCTACGTGAAATGACCGCCAAGTGAGTGAAATCGGCATGGTTTAACACTCATGCTTCCTCACTCTGCCTGAGCCTCGTGTCGCCATCTTGGGGAGATAACTCCATCAGTTTGGTTACAGATTGCCTCCCTTCTTTCGCTGACGCCCACTAGCAGAATGATACTCCCTACCAGAAGAATTGGTTAGGAAAATAGCGTCTTTCCTGGCGTAGACATCTCCATAGGGCGTATCATTAGGTCAACAGACATGTTATTTATGCAGACGTGCTAGTTTTATTTCAAGAAACTGAGCTGGGCTTTGCCACTGGTATGTTGATCCGACGATTTGGACAACTGGCGTCCATTATCACGATGAGACCGCAGAGCACACGCTGGGTTGCATAGGCGCGAGGTTGCGACCGGTGTCAACATGTGTCAACATTTGGTTGCCTTTACATCTGCTTTCGTCTTGTCGACACGTGTTGACACCGGCCTATTCCTCGCAAGATCTTAGCTTTCCATACATTTCACTCCTCAATATATAATTGCTCCTCTCCTGGAACGCCGTTAAGTGGCTTCACTGAACAGCAACTGAAGTCCAGTGAATTGATTTCCTTGCCACCTCTGACTCTGTGATCCGTCTGTTTCTGCCCCTGTGCGTCAATCGTTTTATTTCTGTATGTCTTTTTCTGTTTCTGTGTGCCTGTCTTTCTACGTGTGTCTGTCTTTTTCTGCCTCAGCTGTACGTGTATCTGTATTTTTCTATGTGTTTGCTTTCGTCTCTGTTTCTCTGTGTGTCTGTTTCTCTGTGTGTCTCTTTCTGTCTGTCTGTCTGTCTGCCTGCCTGCCTGCCTGTCTGTCTGCCTGCCTGCCTGCCTGCCTGTCTGTCTGTCTGTCAGTCTGTCTGTCTGTCTGCCTGCCTGCCTGCCTGCCTGCCTGCCTGCCTGCCTGCCTGCCTGCCTGCCTGCCTGTCTGTCTGTCTGTCTGTCTGTCTGTCCGTCCGTCCGACTAGGGAGACAAGTCACAACACTACGTACGCGCAAAAACCCTAAGTGCCCCATTGTGGCTTGTCAGGTTACTGCTGGGCAAACACCTCATAACGGTCCTCTCATGGCCAATGTGTAGACTAAACAGTGTAAAAGAGAATCTGATGTTCTAGCTCCTCCTGTCTGGAAGCGGGTTTCTTAGAATCAGTCATGGTGCACCGCCTGACCGCCAGCCAGTGACGGCAGCGGCCACGTACTGCCAACCGAACCTCGCAAGAAGCGACTGCAGCAGGTGACATCCAAACCCGCTCGCTCGCCCTCTCACGCGGTGGTGTCATCTCACGGGAGGCCAGGCTGAAGATAGGGAGGCCAGGCTGAAGATAGGGAGGCCAGGCTGAAGATAGGGAGGCCAGGCTGAAGATAGGAAGGCCAGGGAGGCCAGGCTGAAGATAGGGAGGCCAGGCTGAAGATAGGGAGGCCAAGCTGAAGATAGGAGGCCAGTATGAAGATAGGGAGGCCAGGCTGAAGATAGGGAGGCCAGGCTGAAGATAGGGAGGCCAGGCTGAAGATAGGGAGGCCAGGCTGAAGATAGGGAGGCCAGGCTGAAAATAGGGAGGCCAGGTTGAAGATAGGGAGGCCAGACTGAAGATAGGGAGGCCAGGCTGAAGATAGGGAGGCCAGGCTGAAGATAGGGAGGCCAGGCTGAAGATAGGGAGGCCAGGGAGGCCAGGCTGAAGATAGAGAGGCCAGGCTGAAGATAGGGAGGCCAGGCTGAAGATAGGGAGGCCAGGCTGAAAATAGGGAGGCCAGGCTGAAGATAGGGAGGCCAGGCTGAAGATAGGGAGGCCAGGGAGGCCAGGGAGGCCAGGCTGAAGATAGGGAGGCCAGGCTGAAGATAGGGAGGCCAGGCTGAAGATAGGGAGGCCAGGCTGAAGATAGGGAGGCCAGGCTGAAGATAGGGAGGCCAGGGAGGCCAGGCTGAAGATAGGGAGGCCAGGCTGAAGATAGGGAGGCCAGGCTGAAGATAGGGAGGCCAGGCTGAAGATAGGGAGGCCAGGCTGAAGATAGGGAGGCCAGGGAGGCCAGGCTGAAGATAGGGAGGCCAGGCTGAAGATAGGGAGGCCAGGCTGAAGATAGGGAGGCCAGGCTGAAGATAGGGAGGCCAGGCTGAAGATAGGGAGGCCAGGCTGAAGATAGGGAGGCCAGGCTGAAGATAGGGAGGCCAGGCTGAAGATAGAGAGGCCAGACTGAAGATAGGGAGGCCAGACTGAAGATAGGGAGGCCAGGCTGAAGATAGGAAGGCCAGGGAGGCCAGGCTGAAGATAGGGAGGCCAGGCTGAAGATAGGGAGGCCAGGCTGAAGATAGGGAGGCCAGGCTGAAGATAGGGAGGCCAGGCTGAAGATAGGGAGGCCAGGCTGAAGATAGGGAGGCCAAGCTGAAGATAGGGAGGCCAGGCTGAAGATAGGGAGGCCAGGCTGAAGATAGGGAGGCCAGGCTGAAGATAGGGAGGCCAGGCTGAAGATAGGAAGGCCAGGGAGGCCAGGCTGAAGATAGGGAGGCCAAGCTGAAGATAGGGAGGCCAGGCTGAAGATAGGGAGGCCAGGCTGAAGATAGGGAGGCCAGGCTGAAGATAGGGAGGCCAGGCTGAAGATAGGGAGGCCAGGCTGAAGATAGGGAGGCCAGGCTGAAGATAGGCTGAAGATAGGGAGGCCAGGCTGAAGATAGGGAGGCCAGGCTGAAGATAGGGAGGCCAGGCTGAAGATAGGGAGGCCAGGCTGAAGATAGGGAGGCCAGGCTGAAGATAGGGAGGCCAGGCTGAAGATAGGGAGGCCAGGCTGAAGATAGGGAGGCCAGGCTGAAGATAGGGAGGCCAGGCTGAAGATAGGCTGAAGATAGGGAGGCCAGGCTGAAGATAGGGAGGCCAGGCTGAAGATAGGGAGGCCAGGCTGAAGATAGGGAGGCCAGGCTGAAGATAGGGAGGCCAGGCTGAAGATAGGGAGGCCAGGCTGAAGATAGGGAGGCCAGGCTGAAGATAGGGAGGCCAGGCTGAAGATAGGGAGGCCAGGCTGAAGATAGGGAGGCCAGGCTGAAGATAGGGAGGCTTGCGTCTCAGCTTCGCTGAGCTATGGCCTAGACATTAAACTGTCCATTTATTGTTGTAATTCCAAAATAAGTCAAAAGATAATCTCCAAAAATTAATGAATTGTTTCTTAAGTAAAACCTTCACATTTCATTAGGATCCGTTTTGAGTTCGTGGAGTTATTTTGACAAATAACTAACAAAGTAACAAACAAAAGAACTAAGCAACCGAAAAACGCGATCTCATTGGCAAAGGTATCTACTGAAAACTGAGTCGGGTCTCAACATCTTTCTCCATTTATAGGGCCTACTATGTCTTTGTGCAGACTGGGGCGCTTTGCACACACTAGGTACCTCGATCTCTCGAGGGCAAACCGAGGGCGAGGCAAGCATAGAAAGAAGTCTAAGAAACGGCCAATCATCACTTGCAAGGCGTGAGTACTAACATGGGATTGTGCCCGAGAGTGAAGCATCTACAAGAAAGCACAGAAGACAGGCTAGAGCGCGGATAACACATGTGAGAGAGTGAAGACAGGTGAGAGCGCGGATAACTCCTGTGAGAGTGTGAAGACAGGCTAGAGTGCGGATAACACCTGTGAGAGTGTGAAGACAGGCTAGAGCGCGGATAACACCTGTGAGAGTGTGAAGACAGGGTAGAGTGCGGATAACACATGTGAGAGTGTGAAGACAGGTGAGAGCGCGGATAACACCTGTGAGAGTGTGAAGACAGGCTAGAGTGTGGATAACACATGTGAGAGTGTGAAGACAGGGTAGAGTGTGGATAACACATGTGAGAGTGTGAAGACAGGCTAGAGCGCGGATAACACCTGTGAGAGTGTGAAGACAGGCTAGAGTGCGGATAACACATGTGAGAGTGTGAAGACAGGCTAGAGCGCGGATAACACCTGTGAGAGTGTGAAGACAGGCTAGAGTGCGGATAACACCTGTGAGAGTGTGAAGACAGGCTAGAGTGCGGATAACACCTGTGAGAGTGTGAAGACAGGCTAGAGTGCGGATAACACCTGTGAGAGTGTGAAGACAGGTGAGAGCGCGGATAACTCCTGTGAGAGTGTGAAGACAGGCTAGAGTGTGGATAACACATGTGAGAGTGTGAAGACAGGCTAGAGTGTGGATAACACATGTGAGAGTGTGAAGGCAGGCTAGAGTGCGGATAACACCTGTGAGAGTGTGAAGACAGGCTAGAGTGCGGATAACACATGTGAGAGTGTGAAGACAGGCTAGAGTGCTGATAACACATGTGAGAGTGTGAAGACAGGGTAGAGTGTGGATAACACATGTGAGAGTGTGAAGACAGGCTAGAGTGCGGATAACACCTGTGAGAGTGTGAAGACAGGGTAGAGTGTGGATAACACATGTGAGAGTGTGAAGACAGGCTAGAGCGCGGATAACACATGTGAGAGTGTGAAGACAGGCTAGAGTGCGGATAACACATGTGAGAGTGTGAAGACAGGGTAGAGTGTGGATAACACATGTGAGAGTGTGAAGACAGGCTAGAGTGCGGATAACACCTGTGAGAGTGTGAAGACAGGGTAGAGTGTGGATAACACATGTGAGAGTGTGAAGACAGGCTAGAGTGCGGATAACACCTGTGAGAGTGTGAAGACAGGGTAGAGTGTGGATAACACATGTGAGAGTGTGAAGACAGGCTAGAGCGCGGATAACTCCTGTGAGAGTGTGAAGACAGGGTAGAGTGCGGATAACACATGTGAGAGTGTGAAGACAGGGTAGAGTGTGGATAACACCTGTGAGAGTGTGAAGACAGGCTAGAGTGCGGATAACACCTGTGAGAGTGTGAAGACAGGCTAGAGTGCGGATAACACATGTGAGAGTGGGAAGACAGGGTAGAGTGTGGATAACACCTGTGAGAGTGTGAAGACAGGCTAGAGCGCGGATAACACATGTGAGAGTGTGAAGACAGGCTAGAGCGCGGATAACACCTGTGAGAGTGTGAAGACAGGCTAGAGTGCGGATACCACATGTGAGAGGGTGAAGACAGGGTAGAGTGTGGATAACACCTGTGAGAGTGTGAAGACAGGCTAGAGCGCGGATAACACATGTGAGAGTGTGAAGACAGGCTAGAGTGCGGATAACACCTGTGAGAGTGTGAAGACAGGTGAGAGCGCGGATAACTCCTGTGAGAGTGTGAAGACAGGCTAGAGTGTGGATAACACATGTGAGAGTGTGAAGACAGGCTAGAGTGTGGATAACACATGTGAGAGTGTGAAGACAGGCTAGAGTGTGGATAACACCTGTGAGAGTGTGAAGACAGGCTAGAGTGCGGATAACACATGTGAGAGTGTGAAGACAGGCTAGAGCGCGGATAACACCTGTGAGAGTGTGAAGACAGGGTAGAGTGCGGATAACACATGTGAGAGTGTGAAGACAGGTGAGAGCGCGGATAACACCTGTGAGAGTGTGAAGACAGGCTAGAGTGTGGATAACACCTGTGAGAGTGTGAAGACAGGTGAGAGCGCGGATAACTCCTGTGAGAGTGTGAAGACAGGTGAGAGCGCGGATAACACCTGTGAGAGTGTGAAGACAGGTGAGAGCGCGGATAACACCTGTGAGAGTGTGAAGACAGGCTAGAGCGCGGATAACACCTGTGAGAGTGTGAAGACAGGCTAGAGTGTGGATAACACCTGTGGGAGTGTGAAGACAGGTGAGAGCGCGTATAACACCTGTGAGAGTGTGAAGATAGGCTAGAGCGCGGATAACACCTGTGAGAGTGTGAAGACAGGTGAGAGCGCGGATAACTCCTGTGAGAGTGTGAAGACAGGTGAGAGCGCGGATAACACCTGTGAGAGTGTGAAGACAGGTGAGAGCGCGGATAACACCTGTGAGAGTGTGAAGACAGGTGAGAGCGCGGATAACACCTGTGAGAGTGTGAGAGCGCGGATAACACATGTGAGAGTGTGAGAGCGCGGATAACACCTGTGAGAGTGTGAAGACAGGTGAGAGCGCGGATAACTCCTGTGAGATTGTGAAGACAGGCTAGAGTACGATAACAGCGATAGTGTCCATACGCGATCGAGCCCAGAGAGGGAAATGCAGTTATGGCATTGCTGTGAACTGATCGTATCCCTGTCAATCGACAAGTGCACGAATAAAGGTTTTTCGAAATGACCACTGGATTTGGATTTTCACTTTCCAGGACAAGCTAGGAGAACCCCTTGATGTACAAGGAGAAGGTCGCAACAAACTCATTTGCTATCATCGCATTCAGTTTGTTTTCTTTTGTTTGTTTGCTTTTTCAAGAAGTAGTGTGTAAGTTTTTTGAAGCGTCCATGCACCTGGTGATCGCACCTCCAGGAAAGAGTGAATGTAAATGAAGATCTGCTTTTTACTCGTAATCCTGTTGCATCATGATTGTAGTGTGTCCGCTCTCGGCTATCATTCAACGTGAATACTTGCTTGCATAAAACGAAATGAGTCGTCGGCCTTAACAAAGTCTCTCTGTCCATCAGTTGATTGTTCAAAGAGTTAGTCAGTTCCACCACCCTCATCCTCCCTGGACTCTTTCTCCCGCAAACACACGCACGAAAGCATGCGCACAACACACACACACACACACACACACACACACACACACACACACACACACGAACTCATTCGCACGTGCACACATTCATGCATCCACACAAATGTGCACAAACATGTAGCAGAGATAAACAATACTTTTCAATATATTTATGATATAATAAAGGTCTATATTTTGTTTAAAAAGTCACACACATGAATCATTAAGAAAATATTAAAGATTAAAAATAGTTACGCATCTTCCTTGATTATTTTGGACAGCGGTATGGTCCCGTTAAAAAAAAGCATGTTTACGTGAAAATACATTACATACCAAAACAGAAGAAACTTGAGTATCTAGTTACTTTTCACAATTATGCCTACTGACGAACCAAATAAAACGTGCATTTGTAATAGGATAATGCTAGAAAGTCACCAGGATCCTGTCATTTTTCCTAAAAGAGGCAAAACAGTGACAATGCATGTAACAGGTGAGCAAACACAAGCTTTACATATATAGTTTTGGTAAAAACTCTCGACGAGAACATTTTGTATGATAAGCACGCAATGACTATGAATTGGAGCAATATACACAGCCATCATAATGTACACTGCAGAATTTATTTAAGGTAGTCCTGGTACTCAGTTAAAAAAGGGTAATTTAGGAATTTTTCTAATGGCCGAAAAAAAGTTTTCATATCCATTTTTAGTAAATTCAAAGTAAAATATGGCTATGTTTTATTTTTGGGGAATGAGGTATTTGAAAGGGGAAAAATGGGAGGAAGACACGAACTGTCACCTGTAATAATGAGGAATGAAAACTTCAAATGCAAGTTTCTCAGTTTCTAAGTTTTCACCGCTATGTGTTAAATTTCAGACATCAAATATCTGTGCTCTGAAGTTTGACTTCCTTGAAACTTGGCATATATTTGGTTCATGTAGCTTGTTTCATGGGATGACCCATCATCAAAATGATATCTTCCTGTATGTCAAAGTTACAGGATCTTGAATATATAATTGGTGACTCCATTTTTTAAACCTCAGATGTGAAAACATGTCAAAACGAAATGGTTAGAGTAGTTATCTTTATTTTGGGTCAGAACTTGCTACCCTTTTTACTGTACTAATGTGCAAAATTAAAAGTTTCTATCATTAGCTCCTTTTCTGATATTATGGTTCAAATACTGGCCAAAATGTGTTTATCGGCAGCCAGATTGGAAAGCTGATTAGCATGAACTTTATACAAACACATCACAGGTAGACAGCACTTTAAAAGTACAACCTGTAAGGTGAGAAAATCGGGCCCCAAAAATTCAACTGACAACAAAAGTACAGTTACTGAGTACTACTACCTTAAATCAATGAGATTCAATAGATGTAATACTCGCATATCTACAAGCAATCTAACAAGGCTACCAAAAGAATAACGTTTTGAAATTTTAAAAAGTATATAAAAACGTCAAAACCGGCTTGATAATACTAGATACAATTGTAATCAAAAAGCTTAATTCTAATATATTTCAATTCAAGAAAATAAGTATTTTCTTCCTTTTGTATGTTGCAGAATCCTTTCTTATTTCTACACACAACCCAACATTGATACCTGGGGAAATTGCACGGCACGGCACAGCACATACATTTCCTGGATAATATTCTAAAGAAATTTGCTCTCATCATCCTACGAAAGAAAAGTTACAACCCGATGATGACAGGCCTGATTTTTTGTTTTTGATTGCTTCTTTTCGACCTTTACTATCAATAAGAAACAAACACACGACAAACACCAAAATCAAAGTCTTTCGGGCACACGCCCTTCTTCAGTCCTTCTTTTCGACCTTTGTGATTCCTTTCAAATCGCCGTCCGTAAATACAAAATGTTGAAGAGACACACTTTTCGTGTATCTGCAAACACCGTAGAACAATTCAGATAGTATCAGTTTATGATTATTCGATAATAAACCACTTCGGCTTCTTGTCGTTCAGTGTACTATAAAGGAGAAAAGGGAGAGAATAGAAGGAGCTCTCTAGAGATATGAGACAGAGCAGTACTGGGTCAGGGAGATCGGCCGAGACACAATGCCGCGTCATGCCTCCATATGAACCCAAGTGTCCTGGTTTGTCCACCGTCTTTCGTCCAACACTGTTATTCTTTGCTCTGAGCCATTGTGATCAGTCAGGCGTTGAGAGAAGGAAGCGCTTGGAGCTATGCGGAAGAAGATTCGTAGTGGTGCGTAGTGGGCAGGCGGGTGAACGCCATTTCCTCGGCGGGGGGGGGGGGGGGGGGGTTCGTAAAAGGCAGGCTTTGGGACGCAATCGTCTGGGCGGAGAGGAGCCGCTATTGCGGAGGGCCGCTATTGCGGAGGGCCGCTATTGCGGAGGGTCGTTATTGCGGGATTTCTTTTGAAAATTTCTTCGGGCCATTTGGATTCTTTTGTCCTAAAACGCCTAAAAAAACATACAATTTGTGGAACTTTTTTCGATAAAAACTTTGTTTTTTCAAAACTTTTAACCAAAATTTGTGTAGTCCATTTCCATTCTTTTGTTCCAAAACGCATAAAAAACTAGAAAATATTTGTTACTTTTTTACACTTATAAATGTTTTCGTTTTTTTCCAAAAAATTTAGAAACATTTTTGTAGCCCATTTTGATTATTTTGTCCCAAAACGCCAAAACAAAAATTGTGTGGATTTTTAGGCGTTTCAGGAGGGTGAAAATGGTCAGAATCTGCCGGTAGGTTCAGTAGCCGTAGTTTTTATCAATAACGAGTGAAGCTTTATATTCTAAATCCATCCAACGTTTGACTCTCAACGGGTGGTCCCTACGCCCCAACTCCAGGGCCCGACGCTGATGTTGGACACAAACGTGACAAAAAGTAACGCGTCCGGGTTTAGGTGAAACTCCTCGGCCAGGCTAAGTCAGTCAGGCGGGGTGGCGGGTGCGGCCTAGGCTGAGCGCTATCGGTAAAACCCGATCAAGAAATTTTGGGGGAAATATTTTGGAGAAAAAAACAACATAAAATTTGTTTTGTTCGAAAAAAGTAACAACAATTTTATGTTTGTTTTTTTAGCGTTTTAGGACAAAAGAATCAAAATGGCCTTAAGAACTTTTTACCAAAAAAATCCCGCAATAGCGGCCCTCCGCAATAGCGGCCCCCCGCAATAGCGGCCCCCCGCAATAGAGAGCCAATCCCCTCTGGGCCGCAGGGACATCTTGAGGTCGATAGAACTGCATCCCACAGCACGCTTGATCCTGCAAAGGAAAGGCTCTCTCAATGATGATCGCCTGACTGATTCTCAAACATCACAAACCTTTTTTTTCTAATGACGCACTAGTGGATGGAGCTTTCGACTCAACAGTGCATTTGATATGTCCAATATGATATTTCATCATAAACTCCAGAAACAGTATCCGTTCGATGGGGTA
>JAWQFJ010023017.1:0-2500 GCA_034096865.1 Theodoxus fluviatilis | reverse complement strand
ATATGTTTGTCCATGTAAGTCTGTAAGCGCGCATATGTGCACGCGCATGTACGTGCGTGAGTGTGTGTGTGTGTGTGCACGTGCATGCAGGGGTATGTGTTTTGGTTTAGGGAGGGTTGGCTGGGATGGATGTGTTGCAAAGGACTTGGTCAGTCATGCTGTCTGGATTTTAATCATTCTGTCGATCAGTCATTCTGATGGATGTTCTGTTGTTCAGTCAATCGGTCAGTGTTTTAGTTGATAGGTTAATGTTGACTGAGCAACATAAAACAGGTTATATGTCGGTGTTTGACTTTTAGAGTTACTGATATATTTTAAAACTGAGAGATGAAGCTTTCCAATGGTAACAACATTTTGTTAGTATCTTGAAAATTCTGGAAGTTACAATCATTTGCATAAACATTCAACTGAAATGCAAATTTGAAAGACATTGATCAAGTGTAATATAACACTTTTGAGTCTCCCTTCCTCCCTTCCTCCCTCTGTCTTTGTCTCTCTCTCTCTCTCTCTCTCTCTCTCTCTCTCTCTCTCTCTCTCTCTCTCTCTCTCTACGTCCCTCCACTTGACTCGCCCTACTACAAAGGGAAAATATATCTTCGTGCATCACAGTGCTGGATGACCTTATCCTGAAATTCCAGGAAAGATACCCGCGGTCAGCAATTGTGATGTGTGGAGATATGAACGCAAGAACTGCGTCCTGGGATCTTCACACAGAGGATGGTGGGAGTTCTGAAGACTCTGGTGACTTTACGTCACCGTGTGTCTGCACTAATTTCAGATCCCCTCGAATGTCACAGGACAAGAACGTGAACACTTTTGGGTCAATGTTAAAGAGTTTTTGCAAAGTACATCATGCAACAATATTAAATGGATGCACTAACAGTGACAGGGAGGGCCGGTTCACCTACATATCCCCACATGGAGATAGCGTTATTGACTATTGTATTGTGATAGCCGGCTACCTTCCTTTCACTATAGACATGCGTGTTGGCAACCGGGTAGAATCACATCACATGCCTGTCGAAATTGTACTGGGGCCTGTAGCGTGGAAAATAGTAACCCGTGGAAAACAGTGACGGAAGTCATCGCAGAGTTATCTGCTCGGGATTTTCTGAAAATTCAACTCTAAAAAGAGACGGCACCCGCCACTCCGCCTGACTGACTTGGCACGCCCGGGGAGTTATGCTAAGATCCGGCCGCGTAAATATATCTGCGTTTTGTGACAAACGTCTTTCTCGGCGGTACTGTACTCCATGCACCTTAACGGTGCGCGTGATTCGGGTGTAATCTTAAGCTAAACGACGTTTATTGGCGCTGCTGAAATGGTCGAAGTCGGAAACATTCGGAACGTCGTTTAGCTTAAGATTACACCCGAATCACGCGCACCGTTAAGGTGCATGGAGTACAGTACCGCCGAGCAAGACGTTTGTCACAAAACGCAGATATATTTACGCGGCCGGATCTTAGCATAACTCCCCGGGCGTGCCAAGTCAGTCAACGGTCGCGTTTTATAAAACCAGACTACAAACAGACTACAGGGAGGTGACTCCCATATTATTTCCGGCAGGGGAGACGGCTTTACAGGGGGAAAACTTTTTTGAACGCTACATCATGTGTTAAACTACACAAATGCACCAAAACCTCGTAAAGCAACTAATGCGTCGTTTGTCGGAATATATTCCATGCGAAGAACAGGTGCAGGAGCGGTAAATTGCATAAAGCACGTCCCTCGCAGATAACTCTGCGATGACTTCCGTCACTGTTTTCCACGGGTTACTATTTTCCACGCTACAGGGCCCCTACGTATTCTATCATTTTCCTACCGCAGAGGGTCGGGGGGACCGAAACAAGTAGTTCCGTTCACGCGAGTATAAGATTTTCTCTTTCAATATCCGCCGCTCCTTCCTCAACTCCTACCCCCATCTTTTTTGCACAGGTTCTTTTGCGTTCGTCAAGTATTCGATTTGTGTAGGTCTACGCGGCTAGCACACTCAGACACGAACACACATTTCTCTCTGGCTGAGTTTGTTCCCATGGGGTTTGCATGTACTTGCTGTCTGCGGCGTTGTTTCCGAATGGTAATTTGTAAGGACCACCCCCACCTTGTTTCACGTTGGACCTGACGGCCATCGTGCGCCCACGAAATTTTTCGTTCCTGTATATTTGTGGGATTGTTTTATTGACCGGTGTTTCCGACTTTGTACTTCGGACCTACCGCCCCTTTCGTCGTTGCGATTGTAACTTTCGGAACCAACCCCATCGTTTTTTCACGTTTGTTTGAACGTGTATAGTGCCTCCTCGTTTCGATTCTTCCTTTGACTGGTTGTTCCGATGATGCCTTCTAACCTACCAATACCTTCTCAGTTCAATTTGTAAGGTTCAGATCAGGCCTCGCGCCCCCCTTTTTTTCAGTTTTTGATTGATTGCATAGTGCATCACTGTTTCCGTATTTTCTCTTTCCTGTACATTGCGATTCTCTCTTTGACATGTGTGCGTGCGA
>JAWQFJ010023015.1:0-19695 GCA_034096865.1 Theodoxus fluviatilis | reverse complement strand
TTTAAAACGAGGCCGCACACGCTAACGCGGCGACCGCGCTACCTTCACAGTATTGCTGGAGCGGCAATTTGACAAATGTTCCGGACTTTTCTCAAGGTGATGTGGAAAGATGGTCGAACGAAGGCAGAACAATAGCAAGAAGACAAAGTGACAAAGGCTATGAGAAGTGGATTGAAGGGTTTATCGACTACGATGCCATCAAAGGTTGGTACACAGTGACAAGTTCTTTCGCTTAGATTAGAACTGAGTGTTCGAGGTTTTTTTTTGTTTTCTTGGTGTCGCTTTCAAATCTGTTCACAGTACTAGGCTGGCTGGTTTACTTAGATGTGATTTTTTTATGCGTGCTAACTGATATTAGGTTTAGAGCTTGAATTTTCGATGATATTACACACGTTCTTTTTCGCTTACTACTTGAGTGTTCGAACCAATGAAAACCACGGAAAGAGACGGCCGTTTCGTTCCTTGCCTCTCATTGGCCAGCTTGTCATGAGGTCAGCGCGTGATCACGGTTCATTGGTTCGAACACTCGAGTAGTAAGCGAAAAAGAACTTGTGTAATATCATCGAAAATTCAAGCTCTAAACCTAATAATTATCAGTTAGCACGCATAAAAAAATCACATCTAAGTAAACCAGCCAGCCTAGTACTGTGAACAGATTTGAAAGCGACACCAAGAAAACAAAAATAACGCGAACACTCAGTTCTAATCTAAGCGAAAGAACTTGTCACTGTGTACCAACCTTTGATGGCATCGTAGTCGATAAACCCTTCAATCCACTTCTCATAGCCTTTGTCACTTTGTCTTCTTGCTATTGTTCTGCCTTCGTTCGACCATCTTTCCACATCACCTTGAGAAAAGTCGGGAACATTTGTCAAATTGCCGCTCCAGCAATACTGTGAAGGTAGCGCGGTCGCCGCGTTAGCGTGTGCGGCCTTAAAGCACAAGTGGAGTTAGGAGGACAATGCATGTGTTTGAGCGACCTCTCTCAAAAGAACGTGGAAATATGTACACAAAACACAACGCTTCTTTCATGGATGGATGGATGGATGGATGGATTTTACGGCCTATCAGCCTTTCTAGGCTATATGAGGCCAAGCAAGAAAATCACTAGAAGAGTTCCAAGCAAGTGCAACGCAAGTCACGATGTCCCTATTTATTCGCCTCTTACGAATCGCGTAGGGAGACGCGGTGGGTCATGGCAAAAGGACACCTGATCATCATCTCGCTCCACTGCAGAGCTTCTAGCCTCTTCCAAGAATGTAGAAAGCCTGTACGGCATCACTGAAAACCTTTGGTCTTTAGCGGTGAGAAAGGCAATGTGGGTGAAGCACTTTGCCCAAGAATGCAACTCTAGGATCTGTGCAACTTTGAACACTGCACCCATCAGATGCAAGCGACTGCAGGTCTAACGCTCTAATCACGCGGCCAGTTGTGCATTAGAAACTTGTCCTTAGGATTTGCACTTTCTTCGAAGGCCTGCACAGCTACATTTTACCACAAACATCAGACTCCCTGCAGCGTACCTCCACAGACCTTCGCTCAGCTGCGGCGGTGGGAGACTGCAGACGGCGGCAAGAGAGACCAAAGAATATTCAATCGTCTGCTCGCCAAGTGACATGATGATACTAAAAGACATTGGAAGAGAGTCGATGATAAGATCATCCAGTATTATCGATCCAGTAGAATGGTTAATCGGATATAGTTAGCACAACAGAAACAACGATGTACAAGTAAAGCGGAAATCTCACATGAAAAGTCGAACGCTTCATGCAAAAATGGAGTCTGAACGAGTAGTCATTTATGATTCTCAACACCACTTCGGCGTATGTGGATGCAGAAATATTTCTCTCGTCGTGGTGTTTCCTCTTTCTACCGTGCATGAGGTTGACAGCTTCGGTCATCTTATCATTGTATGCAAATATTTTATTGAGAATTTCATCCTCATCACCAGATGCGTTGTCTTCATCCTCCTGCATATTCGCAACTGCCATCAAGGCTAACTTCCTCTTGCTTGCCATGCATGTTGCTGTTGACGCTTCGCAGTCGTCATTCAAGGCCGAGTGTAGCTAAGTGTTAATTACGCTGCGCCGTCGCAGTGGCTGCGGAGTTGAAGCAAGAGAGGTGCCCGATATGTGGCAGGCGGTGATAGCTGTAGCAGTGAGATTGGCTATTCAGAGTGGCGGGCACCTGAGGTGCTGGTCCAGGTATGGCAAGGCCGAAACACTTCAAGTCAGGGGCCTATCCTTAGGAGACCATCAGCTGTCCCATTTCTCTGGAAGTTTCTTGCCTCCCCCTTCCCCCCTCCGCTCTCCCCACCTCCCCCCTCCTTTAGTGGCAGCTGTCTCAACTGGGTATTGTTCCCGAGCTACTTCAGGCAAGTAGGCTTCGGTGCAGTGCGAGATAGGCGTGTTACAGAGAAGGATTGCGATGATCCGCCATGCAGTACTCTTGCCTGGCCGAAAAGTCTTGGTCCAGCTGTTACAAAGGCCCTGTCTCCACTTCTGGTCCTTGACTGATGCTCCCGCAAGAGCTCCCTTTCAGAAGATCGGAGGATCCTGGATGGTTGATATGGCTTCAAGAGATTGCACAAATATGCAGGCATTCCATTCTCCTTCAAACATTAGTAGACAAAGGTGCAGATGTTGAATTTGGTTTTCTTTTCAATGCTTCCCATTGAAAAGCGAACCACATTCAAGTGAAGATCCTGCAAAACTGGACTTTCTTGAGAAGGCGAGCAGCTGAAGTTTGCACACTCTGCAGTCTCATGATCATAGCGGACGGAAGTCCACACAACAGCGAGTTGCAGAAATCCAGCCTGCTTGTGGCCGGAGACTGCACCACTTCCTCGTCAAGTCCCTGAAGAAACCTCCTCACCTTGCAATGCTGTAGAGGTGAAAGTAGCAGGTTTCACATACAGCACTGATGTGTTCTGACATGTCCAGTTTGTGGTCAAGGACAACACCCAAGCTGCGCATACCCGCGGTTGCCTCCGACATGTTTCAGCGCATCCAACAGTAGCATTTCAGTCTTGTTCTCGCTGAGTTTCAGGCTGTTTGACTCCACTCAGTGCTTCACCTCCTATAGACATTTTTCAAGTTTTAGCACTGTATCGATGATTTGGGAAGGTGTTACAATGATGAATGCTTGCATGTCATCGGCAAACGTATATGCGGTTACTCCATGTTTCCGGAAAATGTCTCACAGTGGAGGGACATACATGTATATCGGAAACAAGAGAGGACCAAGAATAGTTCCCTGGGGAACTCCACACCTCAGTGCAGATGGGTCTGAGAGATGATCTCTATCCTATCTTGACTGATTGAAAATCATCTTCCAGATACGACTTCATCCATTCCAAGGCAGTCTATCCAATGCCTGAATCTGTTGATCAAATTGGAGTGCTTCTACTTCAGCTCTGTAGTATGTGCAGTGGAGCGTGTGGAAGATGTATAAGCGACAGCCTGAGTCTACCGTCTGTATTTCCCCTGAGTAGCTGAAGGCTTCTCTTCTTCAAGTTCATGTCGCCCTCTCTGACGCTGTTACCTTTGTGATTAGGGTTGCTTGCTTCACATTACTGGTCTGGCGGATGGATTTAAAAAAATCATATTTGAGTGCCTTTCATAGACTATCCAGGCAGGATTCTTGAACATTTGAGGCTGTGCGGTGCAAAAATGACTGAAGGAAAATTTTAGGTTGTGGGATACCACGGCTGATTACACAAGATCACAAAATTTCCCTTCTCGGTCTTTTTCACCCTCCTCGATCACGTGCTCTGGTGCCAGTACAGGGAATTTCACTCTTTATCAACTTTTGTTTCAACCTCTCTACTATGTCAAAGATCCTGCCGGGATGAACATGGATTGGCAAGAACTGACATCCCGTCCCACCCCATTCAAAATGGAAAGTTTGATAAATGCGGCACACCACAGCTACATTCACCCTATCGAGAGAATGAATAAATGGATGGATGGATGAATGAATGAATAGATGAATAGACGAATGAATGAATGAAGTCTTATCATCTATCAGCTTTTGGAGTTTATTTCAAGCAAGTAAGTATCAAATCACAGTACGTGTAGTGCGAGCAAGTCAAGACTCAATGTTCTTAATCTGTCGCCTATTACAAATCGAGTGGGGAGAAGCGAAGGGTATATTCTGACGCCTAACCCACAGACGCTTCAGTCTGAGGGACACGTGTGTGTGTCAGAAAAATGTCAGAAATATATATATATATATATATATATATATATATATAGAGAGAGAGAGAGAGAGAGAGAGAGAGAGAGAGCACATGAACAGTAACATTTAAGCACTGAAAGAGCGGGAAATTCAAGTACGTGTACCAAAATACATCTACTTACGATAAGAAGTGAGTTTAACAAAGGAAGTCGAAGCGAATGATACAAAAGATTCTATGGCAGAAAATGTTATCCAAATGACATTTCTAAAATCATACAAATACAATTTATACTTTATTTCAGTCCCGGACACAGAGGTAATAGCCGTTGCACGTACAGTTACGCCTTATGCTTGTAATCTTGAATGAGAACAAAGGAAGCAGGAGAAACAGAAAACTTGGGAACCGTTTTATCTTCGGCTATCGATGACCAAATCAGGTGAATGCTCATATTTTCTATGATATGGACCATCTGAAAACTTCAGAAACACCTCGAACAGAAGATGAGAAGAAGAAAGGCAGTTCTGAACACTGGCCCAATGTTTCTGCTGGTCAGATATTTGAAATGGGTCATTCGGATACCTTTAGGATAGTCATTTTTTCTGTCTTCTCAAAATACACTAAATGAACTTCAAAATGATACCAACATTATTATAAAATGTGTAGAGGTTGCCGAGTTATGACACTTTGAATACGAATGTACCAAAAATGAGCATTTCAAGAAAGCGGGTTTTCAAGTATGAGCTACATTTTACATAACAACCCCTTACATGTAATCAAGCTACGTCAATGAAATTTGGCACAAAGCTAATTCTTACAACATACATCCCTCAACGGCCATTACAAATGAGCTACGTGCTTAGAAGAGAGCTCATGACGTGTAACCATACCAAATACTTGAGTACAACAGCATCGATGTGACGATGAGGTGTGATGTTAATGCAATCAGACGAAGTTTTTCCACAATGAAATTGGAGCGCCTATCTGAAGAAACCAACATGAATAATGTAGCGGCAGATTTGAAATCTGAAAATCTCGAAGAATACGTTAGAATGGTTCAGCTTTTAAAATCGAGTTATATATCAAAATCGTTTAAATGACCCCTAAGATGACCCCTAAGATGACTGTTCGGCCATGTCTCGATTTCGTCACTTAGTGTAATAACGTCTGCAATTCTTCTATATTGAGAAGTTTGAAAAGTTTCCTCTCCAACTCTTCCAGACGCTCAAGAGAAAGTCTCTCGTAATCTCTGGGGAACACAAAAATTATTTTTGGTTATTTAAAATCAAAAGGATAGCAGTATTTTAAAAAATGGAGAAGAAAGACGCACCCGAGCTCTGGCAGGATTTTGCGAAGACATTCGCTTCGTCGTTGTGGATGATCGCTTTTCAGATTAAGAGACGTGAAGTATTCATGTCTTCGCGCAAATATCGCCTCTATTGAATTACTAACGCCACGTCTGCCCGATAGGCAAGGAAGTGAATCAAGGAATGTGAGAAAAAAAGATCGCGGCCATCAAGAAAAAAGTTGGCAGTGATTCGATGGTGCTCACCGTGGGTAGATTGTCCTGGCAGAACTTGCACCACCGGCTTCGTTTTTCGCTTGTGTCTCCACGATCTGAGCAACTTTTTCTGTGGTTATTGATGTGACTTACAATTGAAATGGCTTCCTTGAAAATGGATTGAAAACTGCGATCTTTGCGATGGAATTATCATCATCGAACCATAGCCAGACACAAGGTTTGAAATGAAAATTCTTTTCTCCAGTCCAAACGCAATTCATTCATTTTTTACGTTCGCTTTACGTACTTTGGGTATGCAGTCGACATTCCATGCATAATGCGACTGCATTGAAATGGAATGCCTGGAAGGTGTAAGGAGCTAGATTTTTTCCGAAAGACTTCATTGGGAATTGGCTCCATCGTTTGCAAGACGGTGACCACTCCCACACAGCCAAGTAGAAAGCTGCAGATTGACCAGAATACGAAGGAATACATGCTTATAGCACATTGAAAGTTGCCAAACCCTTGTTCTATTGCATGTGAGAGTACGACATACTGCCAGATTCGCTTGATGTATCAATCTCTCCTTAGCTGGAATCCCTGGCACCTGGACTCTCAAGGCCTGTTCCATTGACTCAGCCAGGGACAGTTCCAAGCAGTCAATAAGGCACCGGGCGACACCAGGACAGGATCGTATTAATGAGACACGACTGTGCGTTTTCAGTTTGAAGGAACGAGCCCAAGCCACGCACAGGAGCAAACTGGTCACACACACCCTCTCTCCAAGGCCGGGTCTTTACCAATATGCCAGTCAAACAGACAAATCCAAATCTATCCTTCCCTCACCAGTATTAGTGAGAGCATCTTCTGAAAAGACATATTTATCACTGAAGAGCAGGGCAGAGGATGTCGCTGCCTGAAAGGCCAAGACATGATATAGCTTTATGAGGAAATGTTGCCAGACGAACAGCAGTTCACCTGAGGGTCAACTCAATCAAACCAAGCAGTCTGTTACACAATGTCTACGTGAATTTAGAGGAATAAAATACAATATAGTGTTTTCACTTTTGTCCGCCCTCCTGTAAGTTTTATTTGCGCGCCTGATGAAGGCTTTTTAGCCGAAAATTTGCGCTGTTTTACCTTCCAATGTTTTGTATTTGCTTTGTGTTATATGCAGCCATCAGAACCTCACCGTGTTTTAGACTGTTAAAGGTAAATTTGCAAAAGTTGACATAACACAAATTGCCTATTTTAGCAGCCCTCCTGTAACATCTATGACGTTAGGAGTAACAGCAATAAATGACAATGTAAATTTAGATACCAGAAGCATTTTGAACAAAATAGATACCTGGATTTCACATGGGTCTGGGTGGACAGTAGATGAGGTTGAGGGTCACTTCATTAATGTAGCGGTGTACAGACCACTCAGAGGCTCTTTGTATGCAGAACTGCCAAAATAATTTAAAAAACTCCAAAAATGGACTACTAAACATACAAAATAAAGATGACAAGTGCTTTATGTGGTGCCATTTAGCTCATTTATATCCAGCTGGCAAAAATGGTGAACAAGTAACAAAGTACAAGCCACATGTTGACAGAGTTGACTATTTTGGCATTAAATTTTCAGTAACCATCAATCAGATTCCCAAAATAGAACATCAGAATAACCAGGGCTTTAATGTGTTTGGTTATGAAGACAAGCAACCGTTTCCATTGTATATAACCAAAAAGAAGGATGTGTGTAATCTATTGCTTTACAACAACCATTATGTTTTAATTAAAGACTTTAACAGCTTTATGTTTAATCAAACCAAACATGAAGTAAAAAAGCACTTTTCTTTTCACTGCCTTCAGTGCTTTAGTTCTGAAGCTGTACTGCAGAAACACAAGCCAGACTGTTTGGCAATTAATGGAATGCAGGCTATAAGAATACCCAAAGAAAAACTGCTAAAGTTTACTAATTTTCACAAGCAACTCAAAGCACCTTTTGCAATTTATGCTGACTTTGAAGCCATCAATGAAAAGATAAGTGGTCCAGAACCCAATAACAAAGAATCATTCACACACAGGTACCAGAAGCACACTGATTGTGGATTTGGTTATAAGCTTGTTTGTATAGGACATTCTCATTTCTGAAACGGAAATTCAGCCCGAGTTTCGTCCCTTTACTTCAACCAGTTCTGGTAGACTGGTAAAAATAGAAGCTGATGTGGTGATCGCTAGATCGTGGCAGAAGTATGATATTAAAGTATGCAAACATATTAATTAGATTAAAAACTAATCGAAAATAGTCATATTAGACTGTTTTAACGTATACTTTCTGCACAAAACCCACAGAAGATAAGTAAACAAACCTCACCATACGTATCTAGCTGGCTAGCAGACGAACGCGATCGAACCGTAGTCACTACGCCAGCAGACGATCGAGCTAGTGTGATATAACGTTTCATGCAAAGCTCGAATGAGTAGCAGCAGATAACTGTTTAGTTCTGACTTGAATTGACAATTTTGTTTCCCTGATCTGGCGACGACCAAAAATTCACTATCATCGAGTCGATGAGTGATCAACTTGCCCGCACTCGGCGTAATGTATAACTTGTAAGATCGTGTCGATGATGACAAGAAAATGGCATTAAAACACACAAAAAGTTTCATTACAACTAAAATCACCGATTATATTAATAAGTGACCATTTTTACACTTACAGCTAGTACTCAAACCTTACAACGCAAACAAAACACACCTGCCGGGAGTGTCCCGGTCTAGCATCAAAACTCAATGCACGAGTGATCGTTTCGCTATCTGATCTGACATGGTCTGGATCTGGATCATATAAGTTGCAGTAACCACTTCTGGTTGTCGTCGCAACTGATTTTTTATTTATTTATTTTTTATTTTTTTTTTTGGGGGGGGGGGGGGGGCAGTGAAAGTGTTCAGTGGGTGGGCGACAGCCTTGACAGTCTCGGCACTGATGATGCTGCATCGGCTGGTCGAGCTGGTTTGGCTGGCAAGTAGGCCTATGTGTCGCTCAGCTGGCTCCACTCAGCCACAGTACGGACAAAGAAGGAGTTCCTGTACTGGTCTGTCGTGCTGGGAGGAATGACGAATCCTCGCGTGTTGTTTATAGCCTGCCGTTCGATAATGTTGTTGCTCTTGAACCCTCGTAGCCTTGTAGGGACCACTCTCCGTCGACCACTGACAACAGAAAAAAGCTCCACAGAGCCTTCATTCAGCATGTTTGGAAAAAATTCTTCTGAAAAAACATTAAAATGTATGACTGAAGTCCATAGAAAGGAGTGTCGATGTCTGAAATGAAGAGAATAACAAACTAACATAACACCGGAGTTGCTTGACGCTCGATTATCAGCTGGAACCCCAGATGTCTCTATGATGTCGCGTAAGGCAAGGTAACATGGCAACAAACAAAACAGGGTCGTTAGGTCGGCATAAACCCTCCCCCCACCCCCACCTCCACCCTCTTTTTTTTAAATAGAAAAGGCCAAATTAAACATAAACCAAACTTTCTTTTACTGAAAATGGTTTTTTAAAACTTAAATAGTGGATTCCCCGAGTTCTCATAAGGCAGGGAAGCTGGGACGGCAAACAAATCGCTGTGTACCTTAATCTTCTTTCTTCCTTTTTTTCGTGATCGAAAAAAGTTTACAGTCGGCAGAAAAAATAGGGTCGGTCGGGTTACCGTAACTAGACACCCCCCAATATTAATCGCCTCATGGCGAATTCTTTCCAGAAGAAATTGTGGATGTTGTGTTCCGAGCGTTGTACTTCTTTCAATGAACAAAGACTGGAGGCTTATAAATAGTTCAACTCATAGACTTTACTACGATACTTCTTATAGTGTAACTGAACGTGTCGTTGGCCCTCCACATGGCGCCCGACAATTTCCCCCGCTGCGCATGCACGCATTACGCGTCATAATTAATAATAATAATAATAATAATAATAATAATAATAATAATAATAATAATAATAATAATAATAATAATAATAATAATAATAATAATACAGATTACTTATACGCACATACCTTCCCCAATAGGCAAGCTCATGGCGTTTACAATGAAAAGTCCACACTCATACAAAGCATTCCAACACTCGCACACTGTACAGTTGAAACAAAAAAAGAGTTTAATACAATACAACTACTTAACATAGCAGGCAATAAACAAAACACGAAACATAAAAGAGGCGCCTTGTGAAGCACCTCACTGCTCGTCATCTAATGACATAATTCAGAACGAAGGCAAAACCAAGTGATAGAAACACGATAACACGACAGTGGATAAATGTTTGATTTTCATTTTTCTTTGTGATGGATGGGAGTACTGAAGTTGATATGGGACTGGATAGGGAGTTGGATGACCAGTACCGTGCTGCATTTGGAATGAGTTCAGGATCTTTCGGGTGTTTTGAAAACACATGATGTCATTTTCCCAAGGAGGGGTTACCTCGGTAAGACTTGCGGATTTCTTCTTCGCTGACCAGATTGAGCCGTTACTGACATGTACATTTCATCCCCCACCGCCGATTACAGGCAAGCAGGGGGCGCTTCCTAAGTGCAGTGCCCTTCATTTGTCAAGAGCGAGCAGCGCAGCGGTGGCAGATCGGAGAGGCGAAGGCGACTAAATTGTACTCATTGAAATGAATCCACTCTCCTTTATTTCCCAAGGGAAAGGAAGTAGCCCGAGGTGCCTATCTTACATTCCGCCTTTGTCTACAAACACGTTGATATCTGATATAAATGTTGTTGTTTTTTCAAGCCAGAATTCAGAAATAGAGTGCTCAGAACAAATTCTTATTACACTATGCCCATGCTTGAATAATTGTTTTCCAGTGGGCGTTTACATAATGAAGTAATCAAGTAGTACATAAGGTATATATAGATGTATGGAGAATGGTTTGGGAGAGGTTCCCCAAACGAGGGTCATGAGAAGGGGAGAGAAAGGGTTAAGGGAGAGAGTGGGGGGAGGGGGGGCGGGGTAAGGGGGGAGGGGGGGGATGAAAGATGGGGGTGGAGGCGATATCGGGGGGGGGGGGGAGAAAGGGAGGGAAGAAAGCATGACAAACGTATCTAGAGTGGATGACATCACGCAGATTGTGATTGGCATTCTGTTTTGAGCGCCTTCCAATGCGATTCAACGCTAAATAAGATCTCACCGGAAGGAACAGTGAGTGGGAATAAAATGTTGATATGCATGTATCTGCTTGACAGGTAGGTGTGTTTGGTCGTGTTTCATGGTGCTGGATACCGAATTTGATGATCAGCGTGTAGCGACCAAAATAATTTCCCGACCAAAAGAATTTCCGGAAGTCATCGCAGAGTTATCGGCAAGGACGTGCTGAAAATTCCACTCTAAAAAGAGACGGCACCAGCCACTCCGCCTGACTGACTTCGCACGCCCGGGGAGTTATGCTAAGATCCGGCCGCGTTAATATATCTGCGTTTTGTGACAAAAGTCTTCCTCGGCGGTACTGTACTCCATGCACCTTAACGGTGCGCGTGATTCGGGTGTAATCTTAAGCTAAACGTCGTTTATTGGCGCTGCTAAAATAGTCGAAGTTGGAAACGTTCGGAACGTCGTTTAGCTTAAGATTACACCCGAATCACGCGCATCGTTAAGGTGCATGGAGTACAGTACCGCCGAGCAAGATGTTTGTCACAAAACGCAGATATATTAACGCGGCTGGATCTTAGCATAACTCCCTGGGCGTGCCAAGTCAGTCAACGGTCGCGTTTTATAAAACCAGACTAAAAATGGACTACAGGGAGGTGACTCCCATTATTTCCGGCAGGGGAGACGGCTTTGAACGGGAAAAAAACTTTTTTGAACGTTACATTATGTGTTAAACTACACAAATGCACCAAAAACACAAACACTCGTAAAGCAACTAATGCGTCGTTTGTCGGGATATATTCCATGCGAAGAACAGGTGCAGGAGCGGTAAATCGCATTAAGAGAGAGCCGAGCAGATAACTCTGCGATGACTTCCGGAAATTATTTTGGTCGGGAAATTATTTTGGTCGCTACACAGCGTGTTGCTGCGAGTGGACTTGGCTCGATCTTCCGGGGTGGTTTGAACGCACGATTGAATCGGAATGGCATGACGCCGTCTCGATGCCCCCCGATTGCCTGTTTGGCTGCTCAAGGTCGCCCCTGGCTGAGCAGCAAGAGTGTGCCCCGAAAGTCCAGCAAGCAGGATTCTAGTCGATGAAGGAGGTATAGAGTGGTTTCAGTCGTATGCTTCACTAAATTGGCTTTGAGTACCTGAGTGTTCAATCCAAAGCAATCCAAAAGGAGTTTCCGGTATTATTTTGAAGTGATCACTGGAATAATAGGCCTACAGGGGTTGGTATCAACATTGGGACGAGAAAGCAGACAGTATCTGATTTTGGAAACTGAATTATGACAAGAACTGACTGATTGGATGCTGTGTATGATAACAGCGAGCACTTAAAGAGACCGGAAATGCCTTTTGAGTCGCTTTGGATTGCGTGTCCATAGGCCTGAGTAACTCACCCCAGATTCGCTGCTCAGATCTACTAGAATCAGGATGGTATGCGCAAACATGATATAATGTTGTTCCCGATGCGCATCTTGTTATAAAAATAAGAAGAATAAACATGTATTAAACCTTTCCGGCCAGTCAGAAACAGTCCACTTTACATGAATCTCAGACACGGGTCTTGGCAGCATAATTGTTTCCTATCACTGAGTGATATGTACGTGTCCTGTTTCGTTCGACGAAGACTTACGTGATCAAAACAAATGTTACGTTCTGACAGAACACTCATAGAAGTTCAAAAAAGTTCCTCCCTTTTTCCTGTGTAGGAGTGAATCTCTAAGGAATTCTGCTAATGCATATCATATTAGGTGGCACCTACGAGACAATCCTGGGAGTGCCGTTATGACAGACCTGTCCTGCTTCCCTATTGTTTGCATGAATGTTCCATGAGCTTGAGATCGAGACCGCGGGAGCGGTAGGCGTTCTGCTCTCTGTGTGTTGTGGTCGTGTGCGCACCTCCACCCCAACCCTGAGCTCCACCAAGGTTCCCAGCCGCTGCGAGATTTTATTCGAAAAAATTGTAGAATATCGGACAGCGTGCACCTTCTGACGTACTTTTGGGGTGTTTTGTCAAGACTCCTACGTGTTATAGCGGCACGATAAGTATTTTGTTCAATAACATTTCAAAGACATGAGTCTGATAATGTTTATCCCCGAATTCACCACCAATTGATACCAATAGATACGAATTATTACAAAGATTAGGGTCCATTGCAGACAGGCCATGCTGCCGATCGACCAATCAGATACTCCCTACTAAACTGCTTTGGTTTGTAAGCTTGGAATCGCAAGTTGTACCTTTCATCCGTGTGACGTTGTGTTGCATGGTTCCAGTTGCAATATAGACCGGTCCTCCCAAACTGAGTCACGTGCATGCTTTGTTAAATTGCAGATACGGTCGGAAATTCATTCAAAGGGGTCACTCGAGCGATTTTCAGATTTTACTCGATTCAAAACCCTGCACCATTCCAACGTATACTCGGTGAGTTTCACATTTCAAATCTGCCGCTAAATGATTCATTTTGGCTTCTGTAGACAGGCACTCCAATTTTAGTGTGGATAAAACTTCGTCTGCCTGCGTAACACCCCGCCTCATCGTCACATCGCTTCTATCGTACTCGCGAACAGATCGGTCAAGTATTTGGTATGGTTACACACCCCGGGCTCTCATCTCAATGCGTGGCTCGTTATCTTTGGCCGTTGCCCCCTGTGGGTTCGGGGTAAGAATCGAACCACCTCATCTCCCTACGCGATTCGTAAGAGGCGAATAACTAGGGACACCATGCGATTTTAGCGATTTAATCATCCACAGACACCGCTTCACAAATGATCCTCAACGGTCTTTACTTTGTCCATCGTGCAATGAGGAAGATGAAGATGAGATTCATTTCCTGTTGAGATGCCCGGCATACGCAGATATAAGGCAGAATTATGTTTTTAATTTGTTTGATCCATCCTGCTAAACGTGTTGATATTGCTATGGTGCTGGCATCCGACAATGTCAATACGATAAGATCTGTGGCATTGTACCTGTTGCATGCATTTAAAAGAAGAAGAGATGCCGTCAGCACAACCAGAGTGATGTAAAAACAATTATGTTGTGATGGGCCAGAGGCCTAAACAGATAAAGTATTTCGTTCGTTCGTTCGTTCGTTCAAAATGAGCGGTATCGTGCCATCGGTGGATTTTGAGTGTTGTGACAACCGTTTTTGAATGGGATAATTAGGTGCAGAGGTACATGCAACTGAATTGTGCGTGATTGTAATCAACATTTTGAAGAAGAAAATCTGAGCTCAATCAATTTGGGAGTCTTTTCAATCTTCTTTTAATAATTAGCAACGCACCACTCTCCTTAAAATGCATTCCTTTTTTATGTTTAGCCGCAGATCAACTTAAATCTTTGGATACTGTTAGATAATGGCCACGGATACATTTATGAAAATAAAGATCTCTAAATCGACAACCAGGCCTACTATTTACTAAAGTGGAGTGTAGATCCATTTCGCTTTGCATACGAAAAAATTTAATCAAATTCGCTCTGTGATATAGTTATTAGGCTGATTGACCGTTACACCTTATTCATTCATTCATGCATCAGGATGCGACTCATTCCTTGATGAGGGGTCACATAAGAAATCATCATTACAGTCCGTGTAATGATCGTTACAAGCCCACACACACACCTAGTGGACTAGTCCGTGGATAGTGATGTGAGAAAGACGAATAGATGGGTAGTGTTTTACGGCCTATCAGCCTTTGTGAGGCCATTAAGCATGAAAATCACTAGAGCAGTTTAGAGTCAACGCAAATCAAGTCACGGTGTCCCTCGTTATTCGACTCTTACGAATCGCATAGGGAGACGCGGTGGGTCACAGGGAGAGTGAGAAAGACGGCCAAGCTGGCGGGCCACACAAGCTAGAGGACCACAGCATCTGATTGGCTGCGTTTTTACGAGTTTCTTTTTTCAGATCTTTATATTCTTTTGTCATTCTGTGTGTGAATTATCGCGAATTCACTGCCGGGGGGCGGGTGTGTGTGTGTGTGTGTGTGTGTGTGTGTGTGTGTGTGTGTGTGTGTGTGTGTGTGTGTGTTGGGTTAGTGGTTGTCGAGCTTGACACCTTAAGAGAAAACTTATCTGTGGCCATCTGCTTGACAATATTGAAAAATTTAAGTCTATCTGCGGTTTAAAACATTATTATTTTTTTAAGCATTTTAATGACAGTGGTACGTGATATGACCGAAAATGACCTAACAGCTCAACTGCCTATATTTGTTTGTTTGTTTGCTTGGTTGGTTGGATGTTTTTTTTCCTTCAAATTATTGATTCCTAGAGATGCACGATTCAGTGACGTATAACTTTGCACCAAATCATGAGACTAAAAACGTTCTATCTTGAAGGGCATGATTTTTTAAAATAAGAATTGTGACATAGCTCAAAATTGACCGATAGCACGTTGCAATTCGTGTCGTTGTGCGCGGTCACAAATCTTCATGGTTCGATTAAGTTCAGTTCGGTTAAGTTCAGTTCAATTCAATTATTTTATGTGATGAAGGTATGCACATGTACAATAAAAGTCCATCTTCCAGTGGCCCTCAAAATAAAAACATTGTGACAAATTACGACGAATGAAATATGAATAGGGACATCGTGATTTGACTTGTGCTTACTGTGGATAGTTTCATTGACTCCGTGATTAATGGCCTTACATAGCCTACAAGGGCTGATTTGTCGTAAAACTCCATCCATTTTATGCAGATAGTGCCAGAATAAGCATGCTTTCGTGCCCGACGGGATGTTTCTGTATACGCAGACGATATCTCTCGAGAATGGTGGCGGCGTTGCGCCAGAAATCGGTCAGCGCAGCTAGAAACGCATTTTTTCCCTAGTAAGTCTACGTACCGACAAGAACAAGAAAACAATTCCTTCTACCCATCTCACGTGGACCAGTATATATAGTGGGCCTACGTGACGACCTCCTCATAACAACAAGAAAGAGGAAACTGCGCTGATATGGCCACGTAACAAGACCCAGTGGCCTGGCAAAGACGATCCTTCAAAAGACACAGAGGTAGACAGAAGGAAGATGAAGCGACAACACTAACAAGTGGACAGGGGAACTACTCGGACTATCAGTCATTGTAGGCTACGAAAGGCCATTAAGCACGAACATCACTTCCAGTCACGGTGTCCCTATTTATTCACCCTCTCGAATCGCACAGGGAGACGAGGTGGGTCTGTTCTGACCCCCAATCCACAGGGGGAAACTACTTGGACAAACCCGAACCCTGACACACGACCATGAGAGGCGGAACCGATTGGTGTAGAGTTCTTCACTCCTCCTGGAGTTTAGGGATCAGCAATGCAACCCGTTTCATCACTATCCCTTTTATCTCTTTTCCACTCCCGCCCACCTCCCTCATTTCCCTATCCTCACCATGGGATAATAGCAGTACTGTCTGACCTGTTGCCTTCGGGCTTCGGGACAGCATCTTCCTGCTTCGGCACTCAGGTACTCTAAGTGTCTCGTTTTTATAGTTTTTCAATTTTCAGCTGCTTCTAATTATTTTCTTTTCGGTCCTCAGTCCTGCATCTGTAACTCCAAGTTTCAAAGGTTTTTTTCCAGATGATGGATGGACGTGTACCGAATGATGCCCTGTATGGAAAACTCTCGGACAACACACACTTACTGTAAATCCTGTAGCCCCCAAGTACCAAATTGTTCCTCACTCGGAGCCGTGTCATGTACTGCAGGTGACAAGCTGTTTCGTTCTAATAACGGAACACGTGACAGGGGTCGTGTAAACGCCCCATTTGTAAGGGGACGCAGATATGTCTAGACCGTAGTGATGGAAAATAACAGTCAAGTCATCCCGACCAGGGACTGAAGCACGGCCCCTATCCCCTCGCACAGTTGCCAACAGATGGCGCTACTGCGCCAAATCCCGCTCGACCTGTTTCTTGGTGGGTTTGTTTTGCAGTCAGTGTTTGCACGCAGTTGGACACGGAAATGTGTGCTTTGCATTCTGCATGAGAGTAATCTGTTTTGTTTTGCCACAAAAGACGGCCTGCGGCCACTGTTAGGTTACTCTAATGAATCGTTGGAACCCTATAGAGGATAAGTGCTGACAGTATGACGTTTTTGTGTTCATATTCGCGAATCATGATTTCGTCATGATAGATGCAAGTGGGGTTTTTCTCTTTATGTTCCAATGTAGAGATGGGGCTTTGGTGGCGTTATGAGTTGAATACGTGTTGTGTGTGGGGTGTGTGTGCGCGTGCGTGCGCGTGCGTGCGCGTGCGTGCGTGTGTGTGTGTGTGTGTGTGTAATGCGGGGGCGTACTAGAGATTGGGCTCTGTTTAGTGGTTATTGTCTCATTTAAGGAGTGCATATCTCCTGTGAGAGCTTGTGCTCTGTGTTATTTGCATAATGCTGTACATTATTAAATTGCTTTTCACAATCAGATAATAATTCTGGGTTGTATTTTGTTTTCATAAGAAAAGTGCAGCCCCGATGTTTGTGGCAAACCGAAACCCTGCATGAATGAATACAAATAATAATAGAGTGAATGAGCGAATGAATGAGTGGATGAATGAATGGCATTTAAGGCTTCTCAGTCTTTTGAAGCTATGCAGGGTCATTTGATGACAAAAATCACTGGAACTGGTTAGAGTAAGACCAATAAAAGTATCGATTCCCCTAATTATTCGCAATTTAGAATCACGTGTAGAGACGCGTTGTGTCTATTCTGACTTCCAACGCACAAGGGCTAGGCGCTGCAGGAGACAAATAGAAAAAATTCGGATCTCAGGCGGGAACCAAACCCACGACCTCCGGGTGAATGTCCTTGTGCTCTAAACATTGAGCTACTAGAGCCTTTGAGAAATTGCTTAAGGTGCATGATTTGCATTGGCAAGTATGAGTTTTTTTAATGCAGAAAGGTGAATCATCACTGCGTGCGTTATTCATTTTCAGGTTTTTCAAATCCACCAATTACTGGTTGTGCTTGATGTCGACAGAAAGATGCAGTAATCTTTTTTGTGCAAGAAACTTCGACCGACTGCATAAATTATCAATCCACCTAGTTATTAACGTGGTCTAGCCTTCCCTGCAAACGAATCCGTGTTGTATATGAAGCCATTTGAACGGAAGACTCTCATCTATACAAACTGTGCATCTTCATCGGTCTATGAGGGAATTGCTTTGAGTTAGAAACCAATGAAATCGCCGTTCTCTGTATACTTTGGTTGCTAACAGAGTATAGTCTGCGCACTCGAAAATCCTTTTCTTGAATATGCACTATTTAAAAAAAACACAAGTATTCAAGTAAGCACAAATAATCTACTATTTGCACATGTAATACTTTCCGTACCATTTCGAAGGAAATTCATTGCACTTTGAGATGATTCAATAACCTGAAATTGCCAAAGGCACTGGACTGACTAGGAGAGAATCGGTTCCACCTTTGTGGAAACAGCCGCTTTCCCTTCTGAACGGCTCCAGATTATTTTTCCCCCGACCTCCCTGGAGAATTCGAGAGTCCAGACGGTTCTAAATATTAGATTTCCAACGATCTCAAACAAAACCTCAGCCTGCCTTAGTTGTTGCTAGGCGTAAGAAGATTCAAGATCTCGCAGCTACTTCGCATGGAAACATTTGGAGATTTCCCCAGGCAGAGTAGCGGCCATTTGCAAAAGCACTGATCCGCCAGGCGCCTTTGTTGTGTTGTTGGCTGTGGGTTGTAATTTTTCTCTCCCCTTTTTTTCCCTCTTCCTCGCACTCGCAGTTGACGAGACCTCAGCGCCACGTCAGGTCCTATTGCAGAATTTGATTGGACTCGGCCATCTCCCTGTAGACCTGGTGCCATGCCTGCCCGTGCGTAACATGAAAATTTCATCACTGATTTCATATTTTCCGCCGGGAGTCTGTTATCTCCCTGCCTTAGCACGGAGTGCCTGTCGTGCACGTGCCTCAAGTGACCAAAGAACAAGCCCGCGTCTGCTGGCTCGGCTGTGCTCGGAATACAGAAGTAGTGGAGAAGAAGGTGCAAAGTGAGCCAAGTTTAGAAAGTGGCTTGGACATGCCATAGTGGGTGGCTGGGTGGATGAATGAATGAATGAATGAATGAATGAATGAATGAATGAATGAATGAATGAATGAATGAATGAATGAATGAATGAATGAATGAATGAATGAATGAATGAATGAATGAATGAATGAATGAATGAATGAACAAACGAAGGAACGAACGGACGGACTGTTGGATGGACGGACAGGTGGGTGGGTGGGTGGGTAGATGGATGGGTGGATGGATGGATGGATGGATGGATGGATGGATGGATGGATGGATGGATGGATGGATGGATGGATGGATGGATGGATGGATGGATGGATGGATGGATGGATGGATGGGTGGATGGATGGATTGATGGATGGATGGATGGGTGGACGAATGATGTTATAGCGCCTATCAACCTTGTGGGTCATATAAGGCCTCAATTGTGACTATAAAACATGTAATCTAAACATGTAAAAGGTTATCTCAAGAATAAATACTGAAAGAAATAAAAAGAGACACAACAACACTCAAAAGTGAGAATATAAACGATAACATTTTATGAATGTTATCACAGTTTGGCAATCTTGAAACATCTCTGAGAGACTGTTTGATGAACTCCGTAATTGCCTAAGTCGCGGACACTACACTAGAATATTCTGCATGATTAGCAGTACATACTACTACGGGGCCGAACAGTGGTAAATAGCGTGCTGAAGTGCGCTGCCTTTTGTTGGAGAGGAAACATCAGTACGAGAGACGACCACGCAATGATCATACATGTTACATAGCCGTCCCCTTAATTTAGAGGTATGATATAAATTTTCTTCCGGATTCGGGACGGCTCATGAACCTTGATAATTCACTTGGCTTGTCGCGT
>JAWQFJ010023011.1:0-13594 GCA_034096865.1 Theodoxus fluviatilis | reverse complement strand
GAAAGTTGGAGAGAGAGCCACGCGCCGCGGTCGCGAAAAGCTGTGACTGCGTTTTCGTCACGCGCTCAGTTCCTACCCAAGCGTTTTCGCGCTACACACCTCTATTTTTAGTCTCACGCGAATACGGTGTTTTTAGTGACGTAGTTAACATTTTTCCCAGCATGCCAGTGTAAATTTTAACCGTATCCGTTTTGTGAATGCTGAGAGACAAGTGCGCGAAGATTTTGCTCATCAAAACCCCCCCTAGTTCATCTCGAACGTGAGTATCATTTTTATTCGGGTTGTTATCTTCACATAGAACAATCATTTTGCTACAAGTGTATGTAATTTGAAAGAAATATAATGTCTAGGAGAAAAATGAGTCGTCCTGAAAAAAGGTAGGTATGTTAGAAAGTTGGTGAGAGAGCCACGCGCCGCGGTCGCGATAAGCTCATCAAAACCCCCCCTAGTTCATCTCGAACATGAGTATCGTTTCTATTCGGGTTTTGATGACACATAGAACAATCATTTTGCTACAAGTGTATGTAATTTGAAAGAAATATATGGGCTAGGTGAAAAATTAGTCGTCCTGAAAGAACAAAAAGGTCGCCTGCCAGTGTAATTTTTAACCGTATCCGTTTTGTGAATGCTGAGAGACAAGTGCGCGAAGATTTTGCTCATCAAAACCCCCCCTAGTTCATCTCGAACATGAGTATCGTTTCTATTCGGGTTTTGATAACACATAGAACAATCATTTTGCTACAAGTGTATGTAATTTGAAAGAAATATATGGGCTAGGAGAAAAATTAGTCGTCCTGAAAGAAAATAAAAGGTCGCCGATTTTCCTTTGACTGCGGCTTCACTAGGCAGATTCCAAGGTCTAAAATATTCCTCTATTGAGTATTACTTTTGTTATTAATGCATGGTATGGTGTATTTAGGGTTGTTGCTTTATGTCATGATACATGGATACTAATCATTCTTGCAATTTGCTGTACGCCTGATGCTGAGTTAGCCACAACTTCGGAGGATGAGGTAAAACATCTGAATAGTTGTGTAAACGGTAGTAATTAATTGACTGATTAATTAATTAATCAATTTCATATCTGCCTGTTATTATGTTTTATCTGTTTAATCAATAGTTCAGGTCATAAGCATTCCAAAGATATCATTGGTGTTCTTATATCTTTGTAAAATAAAAAGTTATGAACGTTTTAGAGCTAGTTTGAGTATGAACGGCGGTAATTAATTGACATTTTAATTAATTAGTAAAATTCAGATCTGTCTGTCAATTTTTAAAAATCTTTTTAATCAATAGTTCCAGTCATAAGCAATCCAGAGATGTCATTGGTTTTCTTATAGCTTTAAAAATGAGAAAGTTATGCAGGATTTTAAGGTTCAGTGCATGCAATTTGATCACAAGTTTTCTGTTGTTTTTATAGTAAAAAAAAGGGCCGAAATTTATTCAATTAAAAAATCATAACTTTTGAACAAATAAACTTACAGATCTCATATTTATACCACTGGAATTGTCTTTTTATTCTCTTTCCAATGATCTACTTTTAATTAATATCATTTATGTTTCATTTTTTTTCTAACATACCTACTAATAGTTAGTAGACAGTTGATATATCATGCCTCAGGGTATTTTTCAAAGAAGTCCTTGGGATACAGGTGTGGATGCTTTGAGCATACCGGGCAGATGAAATGTGTCCATTTTCTGTCAGTTGGTGTGGAGCAGCAGACAGTGTTGGTCTTGTTGGACATATGAGGTGTCTGTGGTCATGATGGGGCTCCATGGCGCTGGCAGTAGGTGGACATGTGTGTTTTAATTTCATCTCTTATGGAAGATTGACAGCAGCTCCCCCTGTGAATTGTCTCAGGAGGCGTTGCTTGAATTTCATCATCATGAGTGGTTATCTCATAGACAATGAAGTAGATGGACACAGAGACATTGGAGTTTACCTCTTCCTTTTTTTTTGCTAGAACATTAACCCTTACCCTGGCATTATAATTGGAACTCTTTGGTCTGTCAGTGCTACAAAAAAGCTACTAATCAAAGAAGAAACACCTACCCTTTTCTTTTGTACATTTCCTTCCAACTGTTCAACAAATATAGCAAAACTTTTAACAGATCTATGTATTCACAACTGAATGAAAGAGGGGTTTGATGCGTGGTGTGGGACCTAGGCGCAGGGTGGGGCTATAGAGAGGCGTTTGGACTTCTCTCTACCCCATAGCAGGACCGACCCCTGGGTTCCTTTGATGTGGCCAGCTGGGCATGCAGGCAGGAAGTGTAGAGGCTGTGTGCCTCTCTCCCTCCACTCCTCCAAGTGGTCAGCAGACAAGCTAGGCTTGGCATCAGTTTGCCTTGTCTTTATTCATGGTAACAAGGCAATTCAGGGCAAAACAGGCATAATAATCGTCCACTGGGCTGCCCTTCCCGTGACCTCTGGCTCTGCCGTGCCTCGTCTATCTCTCTGCCCCTCTATCTCTGTCCTAGATGTGGCTTGCACTGCTTTTGTCTCCTCTCCTGTTAGCCACTGGCTTTAAATAGCCACTACTCGGACCTGAGCGAAGGCAAACAAAATTCCTAAGTCAGAGGCTGCACCTGGGGTTCCCAGTGGACACGAAATTGTGTTAATCTGACAGCTTCTAACAACTATTTGAAGCTTAAATCAACAATCCCATATGGCAAACTCCACTCCGTTGGAAAGTGCGTTAATCAAAGCACACTCTGCACCTATGAATGAATTCCAAAAGTGATTCGTATACAAATGGGTGGCAATTGAAGTATTTATGGCGCCAATTAAACCAGATATCACCTGGAAAAAAAGAAAAACGAAAAAAATGACCGGAGTCTGACCAATTGTATTCTCTCGTGAGAGAGGTGGGCCCTGAAGAGGGCCGTTACTAGAGCAGTCGTAGGCTTCTAGAGCAGTCGTAGGCGAGCCTTCGGAGGGGATCCTCCTTCTTCAGGCCAAGTGGTACAGGGAGCCTGACATGCTCGTGAGCGTGCTGAGGGGCGGGTTGCACGACCTCCACCAACGTCCGGTTATGGAGCAGAGACTCATCATCAGGTTTGGCACGCAGCACACCGGGCTCAACAGAGACGCGGGCTTCATGGCTCACTACCGTTGAGCCCTCCCTGTTCTGTGGCACGGGTTCCCCGTGTTCTCTGCGGTGTGAACGGTCCTTCTACGGGGGTGAGCACATGTCCTCTCCTGCTTTTCTCGGGGGACTTGCGTTGCACGAGCCTCCGCCAGTCCCCTATTTAAACCCTACGCCTGCCAGTCCTGTACCACTTGGCCTGAAGAAGGAGGATCCCCTCCGAAGGCTCGCCTACGACTGCTCTAGAAGCCTACGACTGCTCTAGTAACGGCCCTCTTCAGGGCCCACCTCTCTCACGAGAGAATACAGTTGGTCAGACTCCGGTCATTTTTTTCGTTTTTCTTTTTTTCCAGGTGAACTTTGTATAGTCTGACACCGGCTCCTTACCTCTACGCTAAACCAGATATGTATTCCTCGTTTTCCATTAATATTATTGTTTACAACTCATGGAGTGCGGGTTGCCATATATGGGATGGTTGATAAGGATAAACACTACGTTTCTATTCAATACTACAAACAATACATGATACATTATATGAATAAACTCTAAAATTCGATGTGCTCTCAAGCACGCAAAGACTGACTGGTCAGATTGGATGCCGGCTGGCGCTTAACCACGTGTGAGCTGTGTGAACCTCATGCATCTCTACAGCAGCCACAGAGTGAGGGAAACACGCCTCCTCACGTATCTCTGCAGTTACCAGGTATGGACATAGAGGTAGGAGACAGAATGTTGAATTACAGTGGTCTGGACAAGTTTCTACATCATATTCTCACCCTCTTACATGAACAATGACAAATCCATATCATTGTTTGAGGAAAATGTCAATGCTGAATTTTGGGGGTAATTTTTGAAAAGCATATTTCATGACTCCACCCCCCATCCCCATCCCCCATCCCCCATCCCCCACCCCCACCCCCCATCCCCCACCCCCATCCCCCATCCCCCATCCCCATCCCCCATCCCCACCCCCACCCCCTCATGGCATTTCCCTCAACCAGCAGGCTTGGCCTAGTCTAAACCTCACAGCCACAGAGTATGCTGTGATTAGCAGGCTTGCCAAGTCTTGAGCTCGCAGCATATGCAGGGACTGCCAGGCTAAAAGGAAAAGGATCACCACAGTTTTTTAGGAGGCAGTGACTCTTTTGTATCAGACTTGGAACTTGAGGATCAAGGAGTGGAGATAGACACATATTCTTTATCACTGCTGCCTGTCTCACTGTCACTGTCTCTCATACATATTTCAATGGCTACTCAAGCTATCTCTGCTGTATAGTGAGTAGGATGTGTTCATTTTGAAGTCCCATGATATGGTGTTGACATCTTGAAAATTCCTATGGTGTAACAACATGAAAACCATGCTCAAAACAAATGCTCAAGACAATTGATGCTCATGTTCTGTCCCTAACAGATACATGTGAGGAATTCTTCTGTGCTGGAAAACCACTATTAGCACCTTTACTATACTATAGTTGGAACAGATTAAAACTAAAACACTTCGTGGCAGACTGGCAGCTGGAAAGAGTTAATGATGTCAAATCCCCACATTACTTGAAAGTCCTTCAGTATTTTGTGTAATTACGGATTTGCTTTGCATTCTGGTGCATTTCTCATTTCCAACTGCGTGCCTCAAAGTTGGCAATGCTGTTAGTTGAAAGCTATTACCATCGCACCAGCTTAGCAACCTCTTTTCATCACAGCTGACAGTGGATAAAATCCCTTCTATCCATCACTACTACCCTCCCACCCATCCTCAAAGGTGGACACAACAGACATACAAGCACATACATGTCCTAATGCATGCATGCTTGCACACACATGCATGCACATGCACACACATATTACATAATCACACACATATGCACACATACACATATATGCACACACACATATGCACATACGCACACGCGCATACACACATACACGCACACACACACACACTCATGCGCACGTGCATACACACACACACACACACACACACACACACACACAGAGTGTGGTGGGTCATCAGTTTTTGACAGACATCAGTGATTCCCAAGCAAAATGTATTCTCTATAGGTAGCCTTCATCTTGTATTCTTTCATTGGTAAAAAAAGACATTACATTCAGCACTAACTCACACAAATACATGCACACATGCTAACTGCTAGACAGAAGAAACAGTGTCCTGGCATTCATGATTCAGTAACTTGGTGCACATCGAACTGCTTGAAAGTGTCTCACTTGTAAGGAAATGGAGATACCAATGTCCTCCAAGGATCAGATTTTCTCTTTTAACTCTGAGGAGTGTGTGTATTGTACTGTATCAGTTAAATGCATTCACTGCCTGTGTTTCTTTACTCTCATTGTTATGTACTAGCGTTGATCATGATACACAAAGAGTGTCTTGTGTTACAAATGTAGTTCTGGCTCTTCTTCAGCAGCAAGTGCCTGCTAGGGCTTTGTCATGAGAGACAGACAGACAGACAGACAGACAGACAGACAGACAGACAGACAGACAGACAGACAGACAGACAGACAGACAGACAGGAGGGGGGTGGATGAAAAGAAAAGTAAAAATATCAGTTGCATCCCTTTTCTAAAGATGAAAGCTTTACAAAAAGGATAACTTCGCATATATATATGGTATATGTTTTGGTATGTAAGGTTTGGAATATCTTTGTGGTCAAACTTGTGAGTGTCATTTCCTTGCTGTATAGCTATAAGCTGAATGCTTTTCTTCTTCCAGAAAGTAGTAGTGGACAGTGCCAAAAATGACACAAATTTCACTGGAGATGCATACACAAGGTAAGCTCTGCAGCAATTCTTTGGCAGGGTATAAATGTTGGTATTGGGATCATGGAGCACATGCAGACGCACATGCGCATGTGAGTGTGCGCGCATGCACACACACACACACACACACACACCCCCCCACACACACACACACACAAACACACACACTCTCACACACATACAGGCAAAGACGGATAAGACGAAATTGAAGGGACCACCTTTCTATTGTCTGCTATCCGTGTTTTCGAGTTCCACATGCTGTTGACTTATAGGAGAGAATAATCGGGACCGGGTTTTCTTTGTGTGGTAACCGCGTTTTAGCCGTAAGCGTGTTCGAGTTGGGTGTCTTTGCCTGTACCCATTTACACACAAACCACGTTAGAATTGCATAATAACAATCTTGCATGAGCATTGTCTACAGCTTGAAGACTCACTCATTTGTGAATGTTCCTCTCTATTGGCAGCCTGGGCATCATCTATGGAGTGTTCTCCCTGTCCAACTGGGTGGCACCCTCTGTTGTTGGATTTCTTGGTCCAAAAATTTCCTTGATCAGTGGTTCATCACTCTATTTGTAAGTATGGGCTTTTCCTTGACTGGAGCCTTTTAGCTTACCTCCTCTTTGCAAGCAGCAGCAACAGCACAGAAATGATGGACAGGTATGTGACAGAGCACCACAAAAAGAACCATGTCACTGTTACGGTTCAAACATTATTTTTATTTCTTAAAAGGTTATGGCTGGTTCAGAGTTCAACTTTGGCGGGAACAGGCTTTGACGTCAAAGTATGGGGGCAGGCTTGAACCGGTTCGAAACAATTTTTTATCGGCTGAGGGCAGTGGCACATGCGCTGTGGGTTGGCAAGTCAACCCAGGAGCGTTCGTAAGATCAGTTGACTCGAGGATACCAACGAGAGCAGAGGTGTACCGAGCAGCTCTGTGTTGAACAACACGTTAAGAAAGTTTTCCAATCTTCCCCCGACCCTCTGAAAGATGTGCCAATAAGAACAACGTTTCCCTGTTTGAAGATCCAGCCTTTACCAAGATTCTCGAACCAAATTTATCGTCTGAAAAGTTTGCATTGAACTTGATTATACCACTGTTTAGTTCTTATTAAAGATAATCTTTGATAAAGATTGTATCATGTCATGCAAATGTGAGATGAAAGAGTGAGTGAATTAATTATTACCCCCTTCCACTAGTGATACCCCTTGACACAAAAGCCGAAAGAATTAGAGTGAATATTGTGTGAGTGTGGATGGAGGTGGTAGTCACACTGAGCATTTCTCTGGAACAGCAGAGATATGTCAGTATGGGTCAGTGTGGTGCAAAATGACTTATTTTCAGTCATAGAAACCTACAGTGTACAACATATATTGAGCATTCAATCAGAAATGACCTAAAACGTAAAAGTAAAATAAAAAATTTCAGCAGAAAGCTCCTTTGCTGGGCTTTAATTTGATGTGTTCCCAGATGTTTAGAGGCATTTTACTCAAGTTTGACGTTTCATGTTGATAGATACTTAAACATTCATATCTCCCGTATTTCTCAATATACCAGCTTAAATTTGGTATCAGCAGAAAGCTCTTTTTCTGGGCTTTAATGGGATACTGAAATCTCAGAGTCATCTGTAGAAACTGACTTAAGATTCCTTTGGTGGTGTTTGGTCACATACGATTGAGAAAGGTTTTCCAAGGTTCTGTGTCTCTCTAGCCTTTACTACGTGTTCCCCAGTGACACATTTGAAACCTTTGCTATTCTCCACTATATTGGTTAGCATATCTAATTAAATAATTGTCCTAGATATGGCATAAACTTTGACTAGGAGTGCAGAGTTTCAGAAAGGTGCACTGTGATCCTTTCTAGTGTAGATTTGAAATTACATGTATCAAGTATCCAAGCACATGGTTAACTGATAAAGTCTTGTTAAAGACTGATAACTTCTGACAGTTTGATTAAATACATTAAAGACAGAAGTCAATAGGTTTGTGTGCATCACATTTGTCATTGTTACAAACATTACTCAGGACTGCTGCTGCTGGTTGTTATTCCTTGTTGCTTGCCTCCGCAGTGCCATGACATGTGTGTTAGTGGGGGGAAACATGCTGCTAATAGGAATGAGGCAAATTATACCTTCATCACATGGTGTACTTTTTTTTCCTTTCAGCTTGTTCATTCTGTCTTTCCTGAAGCCAATGGAATGGGCTTTGTACCTGGGCTCTGTCCTGGTAGGTCAAATAAACCCCCAACAAAAAACAAAAAACAACAGAAAACAACATTACCAACAAAAAACAAAAACCAACAAAACCACAAAATAAACAAACCCACCCTTCTTGGTTCCTTGTCTACTGACATTTCTAACATGCAAAAAAGCAAGTTTTTGTTGATGATTGTCCAGGGCTTCTGGGGTTACTTATTTTGCTGGCCCACTGGCGACTAGCTGATTGGCATTCTATGGTTGCCTGGGAAAACCCCTCAAAACTTTGCAATTACCCTCCCTAAAGTTGAAAATATTAGGCCCAGGATGCTCAAGCTGTAAATGGTGGTAAAATGCAATGACCCTCATGATTGAATGCCCCTGTGGATAATCTTGACTTTTCTGTAACTCATTTGCTGGGTGGAGACCCAACATATCTGGGATGGGGGGCAGGAGAAGTTCTAAATTTGTGTAAATTGGACACACTGACCACCTGACTGATTGATGGTTAGATATTGGTCTTTATTTGTGTCTCGATCCCTGTGCCCTGGTTGGAAGGTGTCTCAAAGTGGAAAATGTTTCTTGGTAAATCTGGCATCATTCCATACATATTGCAACATTTTTGCAGTTTTGGCTCAGCTGAAGCTGGACTTCCTCTTCCTGCTGCTAAGGCTCACAGATGAATGAAGCAAATTGTACAAAGAAAAACTTTTTTAAATCACTGAACACAAATTTTACCTAGATGGAAGTAGAATACACTTGTCAAAGCAATACCTCAGAACATAACAATTTGTCTCAAACTATTGACATTTTTCCTGTCTGTCCCATGCAGGGGTTTGGCTCTGTATGTTACACAATTGATAATAATAGAAAAATAATGCCCCCCCCCCCCCCCCCCCCTATTTAGACCTATTTTGCACATGGCAGTCTTCATTGCTCATACACAGCAAACAGCACACTTTGCTGGTTCTCAGAAGGGCACACCCTCCATTTGCAGTGTTGTGGACAGCACAGGGCAACTTTCTCACCATCAACTCCGACTCGGACACTATTGCCAGAAACAGTGGCATCTTCTGGGCACTGCTGCAGTGCAGGTAATGGCAAATAGATGATGTGCTTTACATGTAGATGTGTGCATGCATGTGTACCCATGTGCTTGTGTATGTGATATGCATGTGTGTGTGTGTACATGTTCTCTGTACTTGTGTGTACTCTGTGTGTTTGCTCTGTATGTGTACTCTGTATATCTGTTTGTGTGTGTGTATTTTTGGTGTCTGTGCAAGCATACTCATGATGAGCACATGTGTATCTATGCGTTACAAAGTGTCAGTGTGTGTTTGTGTGCCAAAAGATAGATTTGCCTTTGTGTGAGTGGTGTTCTTGTTTTGTATGATGTATCTTGTTTTTATAGGGTTGGTCCTGCAGAGTTTTATAGGGTTTGCAGGTCATAGAATTGTTTTTATTATAACGCTACCAGATGAATTGCTTCTGTGACCAAAGGCCTGTGACCTTGAATTGCCTGTTGTGGGACAAATAAAGTTGTATTGTAAAGGCCAGTGATATTCTCTGTTGCAAGCTCTCCATGGACTCTTGAGTAACATTGGTACTGGCAATGAATACTTTTCCAAGGTCTTGAAACTTTTGGCGATTGTGATTGTGATAAAAATCCAAATCATTTTCCTTGTACCTTGACTGTTGCAGTGAATATAAGACCAAACTCTTAATTAAATGGGCATTTTATCTAAGGCCTTCCGTCTATGAATTTTAATCTGTCCTTGACAGTACATGGGAGAATTTTTGCACACATTTTATGCCTATTTTTTCATCTTTACCATTTGGCTGACGGAACAATGAGGGAAAAAGTTATTCAATTCTAGTTGTTATTGTAAGCAAAGGTGAGGGCAAAGTAAGATGCTTTTTCAACTTCTGTGACATCCCTAAAAGCAGATGTGTGACTGTTGTAAAGGTGGAATAGAAGAACACCTGCGTTGTATTTGGAATGAATGGATGAATGAATGTTTCCAATCTATCAGCATCTGGAGGCCATGCACAGTCAGTGACTATGAATGTTTCCAATCTATCAGCTTCTGGAGGCCATGCACAGTCAGTGACTATGAATGTTTCCAATCTATCAGCTTCTGGAGGCCATGCACAGTCAGTGACTATGAATGTTTCCAATCTATCAGCTTCTGGAGGCCATGCACAGTCAGTGACTATGAATGTTTCCAATCTATCAGCATCTGGAGGCCATGCACAGTCAGTGACTATGAATGTTTCCAATCTATCAGCTTCTGGAGGCCATGCACAGTCAGTGACTATGAATGTTTCCAATCTATCAGCATCTGGAGGCCATGCACAGTCAGTGACTATGCATGTCACTAGAGCAGATAAGTGTCAGTGCAAGTCTCAACCTCCGTAGTTATTTTTGACTCACATGCGAAGCAAAAGTGAGTCTATGTACTGAGCCGTGTCGTCCGTCCGTCCGTCCGGGCGTCCGTCCGGGCGTCCGTCCGGGCGTCCGGGCGTCCGTAAAAAAACTTAAACGTTGGATTTTTCTCGGAGACTATTAAGTCTATCAACACCAAATGTGGCATGATGGTGTATGATGACAAGGCCTCAAAAAACATACATAGTGACTTGACCTTGCTTCAAGGTCAAGGTCACAGGAGCCATAAATGTGGTCTCAAAAACAGTCATTTTTCACATTTTCCCAATTTTCTCCCACGTTATTGAGAATGGCGACCTTAGCTACAAGTGGTATATAGGTCAAAGCAAGCCCTATCTTTTGATACCAGTTTGGTTGACCTTGCTTCAAGGTCAAGGTCACAGGAGCTCTTCAAAGTTGGATTGTATACATATTTTGAAGTGACCTTGACCCTGAACTATGGAAGATAACTGTTTCAAACTTAATAATTATGTGGGGCACATGTTATACTTTCATCATGAGACACATTTGGTCACATATCATCAAGGTCAAGGTCATTTTGACCCTTATGAAATGTGACCAAAATGGGGTAGTGAACCACTAAAAGTGACTATATCTCATGGTAGAAAGTGCCAATAAGCACCATTGTGCTTCCTATGTCTTGAATTAACAGCTTTGTGTTGCATGACCTTGGATGACCTTGACCTTGGGTCAAGGTCACATGTATTTTGGTAGGAAAAATGTGTAAAGCATTTCTTTGTGTATGATGTCATTGGTAGGTTTAGTTGTTTGACCTTGACCTTGAAGGTCACCTGAAGGTCAAGGTCATATAAAGGTCAAGGTCAAGCATGTGAGTCGTATGGGCTTTGCCCTTCTTGTTCATTTATGCATTGTGTACAGAGAGGTGGTAGGTGTAATCTTACCCCCAACCCACTTTTGATTTGAAAAGCATCCAGTGCACATCTTCACTCTCTACATAAAACATTTTTGGTGTGGTTATATTTGATCTCTAACTGGTTCTTTCCAGACCTTGTTTTGTGAAACTCCCCCTAACTGCTCTTTTGCTTTCTGCCCACAGCTTGCTGTTTGGGAACATGTACAGCTACTTTGTGTTCCAAGGCAAGAGCAGGGTTGCCTCGGCAGATCGGACTCATCTGTTCATTGGCTTGAGTGGGGCTGCCTTTCTTGGCACACTACTCTTCTTATTCCTTCGAAGGAGGAGACCAGAGGATTCTGACACTGTGGTCAACCTTAATGCAAGGTAATTTTTCTGTGAAAGTCTTGAAGAAAACTTACTCCTGTGAGAGCTGAAAATGCAAATTTGAATTTTCCAGATAAGCAGAAGGGAAGAAATTACCGTAATTTTCGGACTACAATGCGCTACCGAATATAAGGCGCACCCCCTAAATAAATAAAAAAAACAACATGTTTCAATCATACATAGGGTGCTACCAAATATAAGGCGATACATCAGAACACATACTTAACAAACAGAAAAGAAATGAACACGGTGCGGAAACCAACCATTGAATCTAATCCAACAAACAGAAGTAAGAACGAAAGTAAACAAGGAGACGTTGAAAAAGCATCAGAACCATTCAAAAAGTAAATTAATATCACGTCAGATGTCCACTCACTTCAGCATCAGTCTATTCCAAAAACCCAGAAAAGTCTTCTTCGCTGTCGCTGACAAACAGCTGCAAGATTTCTTCCAGAAGAGACGAGTCGGAGTTTCCTTCCTCCGACTCCGAAGAGTGCAAGGTCACGCTCTCGGTGCTTGCGTCGTCTGCTTCAGTTTCGATGGTTGTGATGCCAGCCTTCTTGAATCCGTTGACGATCGTGGTTGTTTTGATACGTCCCCATGATTCCACAATCCAAGCAGCCACTTCGGCGTATGTTGCTCTTCTCATTCTGCCGGTCTTGGTGTAGCTTTTCTCTCCTTCAGTCATCCACTTCTCCCAGAGCTGTCGAAGGTGCACTTTGAATGGTCTGTTGACGCTGATGTCGAGTGGTTGTAGGAATTTTGTTGTCTGTGATATGCGCCCGCATGCTGTCCATTACAAGCAACGCCTTGTTGCGACGAAAGAAGCCCCTCGGTTGCTTTCCAAAACATTCATTCAGCCACTCCTTCATCACCACCTCATTCATCCACCCTTTCTTGTTGACCTTGATCACTGCGTCACGTGGGAATTTCTCCTTTGGCATGGTGATTTGCTTGAAGATGATCATAGGTGGTAGTTTTTCTTCAGAAGCAGTACACGAGAGAACGACTGTAAAATGAGTCTTTTCGTGTCCTGTTGTTTTGAGGTTCACGTTTGCTTCTCCTTTCTTGGTCACGGTTCTTGTCAATGGCATGTCAAAGGTCAAAGGTACTTCATCCATATTAATGATGTCCTTTGCTCCAATCAAATCCTCTGTCACTTTTTCACGAACATAGTTCCTGAACAGTGCAACCGTTGCCTCAAAATTTGACGGCACTTGTTGACTAACAAAACTTTTGGATCTGACCGACAGACCTGTACGTTTCATGAATCGGAAACACCATGCAGCACTGCCAGAAAAACCGTCAACTCCTTTCTCAGCAGCAATTTCTTTTCCCTTCAATCGTACTTGAACCGTGGAAATGCCATGTCCACCGGCTCTCTGCGTATGAATCCAAGTTTCAAGTTCACTCTCAACTGCAGGCCACCTCGCCTTCTGACCTCGAAACGCTCGCTGCTGTTTTGTAGTGGCAGACAGCTGGTTGCGTTGCTTTCGCCATTTTCGGATCATTGATTCGTTGATGCCCATTTCGAATGCCGCCTTCCAATTGCTGGTTTCAATAGCACGAGTGATCGCTTTCAGCTTAAACTCTGCATCGTAGGAACAATGCTTGGTTTTCGGCATGGCGGAATGTTGACAACCGCAGGTGTGTGATTCAGAATGCCAGCTGATCGTTTGTGCTTTGAATTTGTGAAGAAGTGACAAGCACTCATGTGATTGAATTTTGTGTGATCGTTTCTGCTTTGGATTTGAGAAGAAATCATGAGCTGTCAAGAGGCAGTGGGCTGGCCAAGACCATCCTGCAAGGTACCGTACCAGGTGGGAGAAGGAGAGGCAGGCAGAGAAAAAG
>JAWQFJ010023010.1:12500-33260 GCA_034096865.1 Theodoxus fluviatilis | reverse complement strand
GATGTGGTCGATCACATTCTTATGCAGCAAGCAATGATGGGATGGCCTTTATCACATAAAACGATGACAAAGGTAGTTTTGGAATCTTCCAGGTGAATATACCAGGACAGTACAGAGTCACAAAAGTGACCAAAGCCATCAGAGCAATGATAATTTTCACATCCACAAGGAGGCGGACTTGGCAGTGTTGATTTTAGACACGAACTTGCAGCCTTAGCAGTGCTTTACAGCCCTCTACTGATGAAGTCCAACAGGCATGCGCACAGAAACTTCGAGAAGACGATGTGAATTTGGCAACCTCATCTGTTCTCTCCAAACTGGTTGTTAAGCCATAGACTGTTGCACCCATGATGAGGTAGGGAACCAGTTCCTGTGAATATTTGTCAGAGAAACTGTTGGTGGGTAGTTAGTTATCTCTGGCACATGACCAAAACGGTTGGAGCAGACTGGTGAGCAGCATGTCAGGATGGTACCCTGACAGCCCTACTCGGAGTTATGGGAACAAGGCAAGACAACGTTTTATCTCAGAAAATCGGGATCCGACATCAAGGTGATCCTCTTGAGGTCACATCTTCACTTGTCTGGCAGCGTCATCAGAATGGAAGACAATGGCATGCCCAAGCAAGCCTTCTTCGGGGAGCTAGCTCAAGGTCAGAGGAATCGAAGGTGAGTAAGAACAGACCTACGCCTCTCCCTATGCAATTCCAATTTGTAAAAGGCAAATAGCTAGGGAAATTGAGACTTGACTCGCTCGTACTAGCCAGCTCTAGTGGTTTTGTAGTCAATAACCTTTCATAGCCAATAGAAATTCATTCATTCGTTCATTCAATCATTCGTTTCGCTGAACGTAGGTCGATGCCATTTGGTGCATTTAAGAAGAACCTGTCAGTACACACATGCATATGATAATATCCAGTTCAGTGGTCGGGAAACTCCCCAGGGAGTGGAGATGGTGCTGGTGCCTAAGTGTGTGAGTTGTATCTGTCGCTGTGTGTTATGGAGAGTGTGTGTGTGTGTACATGTGTGTGTGTGTGTACGTGTGTATGTGTGTGTGTGTACATGTGTGTGTGTGTGTGTGTGTACATGTGTGTATGTACATGTGTGTGTGTATATACATGTGTCTGTGTATACTATACATGTATGTGCGTACATGTGTGTGTGTGTGCATGTGTGTGTGTGTGTACATGTGTGTGTGTGTGTCTGTATACATGTGTGTGTACATGTGTGTGTGTACATGTGTGTGTTCATGTGTGTGTACATGTGTGTGTACATGTGTGTGTGTTCATGTGTGTGTACATGTGTGTGTACATGTGTGTGTGTACATGTGTGTGTATACATGTGTGTGTACATGTGTGTGTATACATGTGTGTACGTGTGTGTGTACATGTGTGTGTGTGCGTGTGTGTGTACATGTGTGTGTGTACATGTGTGTGTATATATGTGTGTGCGTGTGAGTACGTGTGTGTGTGTGTACGTGTATATGTGCGTGCTCGCACGCACACGTACACGTGTCTATGTATATTTGGGTATAAATAAATTTATGCAGAAGAAAATCAAGAAAACCTCATACGAGGATGCCTGGTATATGAAGACCCTCAAATAAATGTGTCGAGCACCTAGAGCTTCCTGTGGGTTGGGGGTAAGAATAGACCCCCCACGTCTCCCTACATTAATCGTAAAAGACCAATTAAGTGAGTCTTGATTAGCTCTTACCCACCTCCAGTGTGTCCGTGGTCAATGGACTCACATAACCTAGAAGACTGTTAGGCCGCAAAACCATTCATTCATTCATTCATTTATTCATTCATTCTCTCCTTAATTCATTCACTCATACATTCGAGTGCATAGGACTATGAATGAAGTGTTCCGGTCGTATGTTATACTGTGAATGGTGTACTACTTGCTTGCATTTGCTCATACAAGTGTGGAGCACCGTTAATGTCTGTGTAACGCGAGATTTTACCTTATTCCACCCGTTAGCATCCGAATCGTATGTAAACGTCAAAGGAGGTTCAGGCCTGTCCACTGTGGAATGAGGGGGAGGGGGGATTGGGTGTTTGGCTTTGGGTAGGTTGACTGACATGGCTACATCTTCTCAGGACAACTTCTTTGAATTTGTGTACCTAAGCGATCGCTCTGATTTTTTCAAAGGACGTATTAGGGCTGTTCGACGCAAGAGACTAAAAACTGGGGCTGTCTCTTCTTTTCGTTGGTGGAGCCGGGACTGGAGCAGTCTACCTGAAACACTGAAGGTAGGCCCATCACTTACCTTTTTTTAATATGGAGTTTTAGTTTTGAAAATTGTTGCTCAGTGAGCATGCTGATGTGGCATGATGAATGGCAGAGAAAAGCTCCTGCTCCTCTTCCTCCTTCTGTGTCTGTGTATGTCTGTGTCTATGTGTATGTCTGCGTCTGTTTGTTTGTCTGTCTGTCTGCCCGTCTGTCCGTCCGTCCGTCCGTCTGTCTGTCTGTCTGTATGTTGGCCTGCCTGCCTGCCTCTCTCTCTCTCTCTCTCTCTCTCTCTCTCTCTCTCTCTCTCTCTCTCTCTCTCACACACACACACACACACACACACACACATGCGCACACACCTACGCACACACCTTCACATCTCTTCCCCACCTCTACTCCCAATTCTGACAGTATTTTTATCACTCTCACACACGTGCTTAAGCCAGAAAAAAGTACATGGTCAGAAACCGAAGCAAGGGACACGAAATCAATGTAGCTAATGGATTTTTATTTTGTTCTTCGTCGTCGAGTTACATTGCACATTGTGTATGGCAGATGCTCAAACAAGCGAGAAGGCATTAATGCCATTATCAAGAAGATTTTGAAGGTTTCCGATTGTCTCATCTTTATCCTTTTAGAATCACTGCTTTTAGACCAGTAATGATGATATAGACACGTATACAGGCGAAATGTTCGTAGAATATTAGGAAATTCATACAGCGCCGATTTCGGAATCCTGCTCAAAGGCGCTTCACAATCCCGTAAACAAAAAATGTCGGCTACTTTAATTAGCAGAATCAGCACAAAAGAGTTTTCTTTAAAAGTCGCTTGTGTTCACTGACAAAGTCGAATGGAAATTGAAGGTGCATATTTTCGACTCAAGTCTTCTTCGAGGGGTTGTTGAGCCCAAAGAAGACTCGAATCGAAAACGTATTCGTTTTTGTTTTAAAGAAAACTCTTGCGCTTCACAGTGTCCAAGAACAAAGAAGTCAGTCTTCAGCCGTCCCTTGAAGAAGGACGAGTCTCACTCTCAGCATGGAAATTTCCAAAGGCAGGTGATCCATAGCCGAGATGTAATTATGGCTAATTCCATATGCTTGAAGAGTAAATTCTGAATGCGTGCTTAGTAACGTTTCACATTCGGACACCACATCACCACCACCCCTACACCCCGCCCCCTAACCCCCTGCCCTCCCACCCGCTGCCCAGTCCCCCGCCTCCCCCCTTCTCAGCAGGAGGCCATGGCCATAGAGCTTTCGAGGCCTGCTGCTCCAGCAACAGATTTCCTTGTGGGTTGGGTGTAACAATAGACGCGTACGCGATCCATAGAAGGCAAATACCTAGGGAAATTCAGATTTGACATTCTTGCACTCTAGCCAGCACGTGTGATTCCGTAGTCAATAGCCTACAAAGGCTGATAAACTGTAAAACTTCATTCATCAAGTCGTTTATTCATTTATTCCAGTATCTGGGCCATGAGTGGCCCCTAACAGCATGTGAATCAATATCACACACCCCCCTCACACACACACACACACACACACACACACACACACACACACACACACACACTCACTCACTCACTCACTCACTCACTCACTCACTCACTCACTCACTCACTCACTCACTCACTCACTCACTCACTCACTCACTCACTCACTCACTCACTCACTCACTCACTCACTCACTCACTCACTCACTCACTCACTCACTCACTCACTCACTCACTCACTCACTCACTCACTCACTCACTCACTCACACACACTCAAACTCACTCTCGCTCACTCACTTTCATTCTCATTCACTCTCACTCACTCGCTCACTCACTCTCATTCACTCTCACTCACTCACTCACTCACTCACTCACTCACTCACTCACTCACTCACTCACTCACTCACTCACTCACTCACTCACTCGCTCGCTCACTCGCTCACTCGCTCACTCACTCACTCACTCACTCACTCACTCACTCACTCACTCGCTCGCTCACTCGCTCACTCGCTCACTCACTCACTCACTCATTCACTCTCTCACTCACTCACTCACTCACTCACTCACTCACTCACTCACTCACTCACTCACTCACTCACTCACTCACTCACTCACTCACTCACTCATTCACTCTCTCACTCACTCACTCACTCACTCACTCACTCACTCACTCACTCACTCACTCACTCACTCACTCACTCACTCACTCACTCACTCACTCACTCACTCACTCACTCACTCACTCACTCACTCACTCACTCACTCACTCACTCACTCACTCACTCACTCACTCACTCACTCACTCACTCTCTCACTCACTCACTCACTCACTCATTCACTCACTCACTCACTAACGTACTCACTCACTCACTCACTCACTCACTCACTCACTCATTCACTCACTCACTCACTCACTCACTCACTCACTCACTCACTCACTCACTCACTCACTCACTCACTCACTCACTCACTCACTCACTCACTCACTCACTCACTCACTCACTCACTCACTCACTCACTCACACTCTTGCACAAAGACACAGAGAGAGAGAGAGAGAGAGAGAGAGAGAGAGAGAGAGAGAGAGAGAGAGAGAGAGAGAGAGAGAGGGGGGGGGGGGGTGGAAGGGGGGGGGGGGGGCGGGGGCGGGGGTTTATTCTGATTTCCGATATTTCCTGTCGGCGTGAAATGTCATCGTTAGATGTTGTATTGTGTTGTTCTGTTAGATTGTGCAATGTCATGTCATGTCACATCACGTCATGACAGGTCAGGTTAGGTCAGGTCTGGTTAGGTCAGGTTAAGTCATAACTGGTCAGGTCAGATTAGATCGTTGGATATGCTGAGCCTAATGTGAAGTGATGTGGTATGATGTGATGTGATATGATGTGATGTGATATGATGTGATGTGGTGTGTCACGCTTATTAACAGGGGTTGAAGTTTTCATCACAGCACACGTCCCAGGATGAGACCTAAAGTGCTGGGTTCTCACTTTCTAAATATTTCGCCTTTACGAATCGCGACGGGAGACGCGATGGGACTAGTCTTCCCCCCCAACCCACGAGGGGTAGCTGCTGATGCCGGTCCCAGAAGCTCTATGACCAAGAGCTACCAGGCGATGAGGGGGTTGTCTTGCGACAGCCGCCATATGAAGAACTCTGTTGAGTTGACCACCTAACAAGCTTTTGTAAACTGTGTTCATTTCTTGTTCCCAACATGAAGTCCATTTGGAAAATGCTGACTTCAAATCTTCAGCATATTCAAGCAAGATTTAGAGGAGTTTGAAAGAGGCATTTGTTAAGGCGTCATATGGCACCATCAGCAGCATTCCAGCGCCGCGTTTGTCCTCGCCTCCACAAGCGCAGACTGGGCCTGCAGAGTCATCTACGATCCCACAGACAGACACAGTTCTAGTCATCTCTGCAGTCAGTGGACAGCCACCATTACAACCATTTGTGTTATCGACTTTCACGCGGCAATGTGTAAACTAGGCTTGGCATTTGTGAATTTAGCAGTAGAGAATGGCAGTGTATCTGCGACAACTTTGCCAGATTCTGTGCATTACTCTTCCCTGTCTCGCTTTTTTGAGCATCCACCCACACGTATGGCCAAAATGCATCACAGTGTGTTAACAACAATCTGAAATAACAACTGATGTATATGACATGTAGAACTACGGTGCTTTATGACAGTGCCTCTCGCATGAGGCATCTCAATGACAAAGGTGGGAAATGTTGAAAAGTACACGAGAAAAAAAGTAGTAGTAGCAGCAGCAGCAGTAGTAGTAGTAGTAGTAGTAGTAGTAGTAGTAGTAAGTGTAGTAGAAGTAGTAATCAAAGTAGCAGGAGCAGTAATCCAAGTGGTGGTGGTACATGTATTAGTAGTAACTAGCAGTAGAGGAGTGATATTAGTGGTAGTCGTGGTGGTTGAAGCAGTAGAAATAGTAGTATTAGTAGGAGAAGTAGTAAAAGTAATAGGAAGAAGAGGGGTGGGGTGGGGGAGGGGAGGAGGGGAAGGAACAAGAGGAAGAAGGGGAGAGCAGGAGGAGGAAGGGCGGGAGGAGGAAGATCAGGAGGAGGGAAGAGGAAGAGGGGGAGGAGATGAGGGAAGTGTGAGGAGGTAAAAGGGGGAGGAGAGAGAGGAGGAAAAGGAGGGAGGAGGGGGAGGAAGGGAGAGGAGAAGGAGGAGGTGGAAGAGAGGAGTAGGAGAACAAGGATAGTGATGACAATAACTCGAGGAAATAGGAAAGAGCTGAAAGTGAATGAGAAAAAGAGATGAAAATGAACAATAAACAATAACACTGGTCCCTGTACACAACGGAAAGACGACTCCCTATAAAAGATTTTCTTATTTAGGATCGTCTGTTTCAAGTCCTGGAAATAATACATCTTACATGTTATAGCGATTTCAAGTCAAGAATATGCAGGTCTTTTTTGAAGTTGCAACATTTCAGAGTAGTAGTAGTAATAGTAGTACTAGTAGTAATAATCAGCAGCAGTAGTCAGCAACAATAGTCATCAACAGCAGTAGTGGTAGTACAAAAACAACAACTGCTACTGCTGCCGCCGCCGCCGCCGCTGCTGCTGCTGCTACTACTACTACTACTACTACTACTACTACTACTACTACTTCTACTGCTACTTTTACTACTACTACTACTTCTACTGCTACTTTTACTACTACTTCTGCTACTACTTCTACCACTGCTACCCAAAAGTCCGTGAACTTTGGCCGCATGCAAACGCTGGTTTACCAATGTTTCTAACCATAACCATCACTTAAAAGTAGTCTCCTTGTTGTTTGTGCATCCACCCTGGCACTTGTCAAACTGCAAGAAGCACCCCTGCTTACGTGTCTGTCTTCAACATTTCATGCAAGTCTCTCCTTATTTCATCGTCGGTGCCAAGTACTCTCCCCTTTAGCTGCATTCACAGTTTCGGGCACAAAATAGGGCTGACGGCTGCAAGATTGGAGTTAAGGGACCTCTGCCGTGTGTTTTCGGAGACGAAAACTCCCACTGACAGAGCGTTATGAGTCGGTGCATAGTTGTGGTGTTCGAACTGTTTCCTCGTGCACCACTTGTCTGAACGTTTCCGACCCACAGTCTTACTGTTTGAAGGGGAAGTAACACCCGTAAGTCTAGATTCTGCCCTCAGTATCATTACTGAAAGTGTGCCTGAGCATTTCGTGAGTCGTAAGCGATCTTGGCACCAGTTTAATGGCTGGAACCCGTGGCTGCTGCGTTTTAGGAGCCTGCTCCGTGGTTATCGAGCAGTGAAACTAATCAATCAAGTAGACTCCAAACCGCAGAAACACCTACACGTATAGGTCATCATTCCGCCAACAAAATTTTGATCTAGCGCTTGCTTAAATATTTAGTTTTTACTAAGCGATCTTACCAAGCTTGAGGCAAAGCATGATGCAGGTGCGCTGTTTTTCTTAATCTACCATTTCATTTGTGCTCCAGATTGCAGAATGTCATTGAAACCAGGTCCCCAAAACGCTTGTTAAAAGACGAAAAAGATGCTGGTACTGACGAGTTACGTAGCCTACTGCTTCAGAAAGGACTACTGAAGCGTCGTTTAGAGTTACAAGTCCATTCTACTTGTGCTTAGTACTTTTAGGTTGATCTGCTCTCTCTTTTTATTGGATACCCACGTGGCTAGGAACCCAGCTAAAGACGACTTTGGTAGCAACATTAAAACTGCACAGATGGCTACAACTTCCAGATAAACACAAATATGACATCTGTGTACTTCTCTGTCTAATGTCTAATTTTGAGGAAACCTCATTTTTATTATCGACTTTAATCAATTCAATATGCAGTTTACTAGTTCATGTATTTACATTTAACCTCCTTCGAGGTATGATTTACTTTAAGATTATACTACCTTTGAATATTTTGTTAAGGTGAGTTTTTACTGAAGAAAATTCTACAGAACACTATAGTAAATACTCCACCAAAATACTGTAGTAAATTCTATAGATTACTATAGCAAATTCTATAGATTACTTTAGTAAAATCTGTATATTACTATAAAAAATTCTATTGATTAGTATAGTAAATACCTCACCAAAGTACTATAGTACTTTTTACAATATTTACTGTAGAAAATTTTCATATGGGTCCCCCCCCCACTTCACAATTGTGCCATCTTCTTTTTCTGCTAAGCCATTGAATATAATATTGAGCAGAAAGACGTCACAGGTTCCATCTTCAAATGTGAACAGTGCAGCCTGGGATGACATTTTACCCACAAGATGACGGATGACAAAGGATTGAGTTACTGATTTTCCTGTTAGTCCAAATTACCAGAAGTGGAAGTGACAACTAGCTTGGAGCACAGTTCTCAGCATACAATTTTCCATATCCTGTGATGCAATAATTTTTGCCAAGGTGCAGAAAAAAATGCAGAAAGGAAAAGGTAACAAAAGCTAATTTTCACAAAGCTGCATCAACCAGTAAGTGATATTGAAGCATATGAAAATACAGTGTGTACTCTACAGTTTTCTAGAGAAACCTGCCTAAACACAGCATTTGATATGTCCATTAGATAATACCTAAAGTGGATCCTGCAGTAAACTACAGTGCCTATGGCTATAGTATTTTACAATACTTGCAATAGAATTCCACAGAGTCTATAGAGCATCGTAGAGTAAACTAAATGGTGTTTTATACTATTCTAAAGTATTCTACAGAATATTATAATATTTATTAAAGTATTATATAGAATCGATAGTACGATCTATAGTAAAGTATAGTACCTTACAGAATCTATAGTACATTCTATAGTAAACTACTGTATTCTATAGTACCCTACAGTAATAGAATTCTTTAGACAGTTTTAATATGGGATTGTTTCTTTTCTCAGGTCTTGCGTACATGAACTTCCATCTGTTCCTGAAACTGAACCAGGGGACTAACTATGATCTGCTGAAAGAAGCCATGTCGCTGATTGAGAAGCCGTTGCGCTCTGCCAGGAAAATGGAGCGTCTGTCCTTCCTGTCAGGTGACGCAGGTCTGGTCACCTTGGCTGCAGTGCTGTACCACGTACTATAATGGTAGACGTTCACAAAGCAAAGAGCTTTTGGACAGGTGAGTCTTGTTACCGTGTCTCACTCGCTCGCTCGCTCACTCACTCACTCACTCACTCACTCACTCACTCACTCACTCACTCACTCACTCACTCACTCACTCACTCACTCACTCACTCACTCACTCACTCACTCACTCACTCACTCACTCACTCACTCACTCACTCACTCACTCACTCACTCACTCACTCAGGTTTTGTAATTTCTCTAATTACATCCATAGAGGATGTTGCTACAAACGGCAAACAGAAAGTCATGAATATCTTGAAAGCTATGTGGAATCGTCACAACACAAACACATAGTGTGTTTTTTTTAATAAAGATTTTTATTTCCAAATTCAGTCCACTCTGTGTTACAGTTCAGAAATATGAGGTTTAAGTAGGCACATGTCCTTGCATGCAAGCAGTTTCTAGGCGAACCAGAGGCTTTTCTTCTTGAGAAAGCTGCGGCAGTTTCGCGTCAACTCTGAGATTCTCCACCTCTTCTACCAGGCGACGATTGAGAGCGTCGTCTCCTTCAAGCAGCTGTGTTACCACAGCAGTGTGAGGAAGGGCGACATGGAGAGGCTGGAGAAGGTCGTGGATGAAGCCGGCGCCATCACTGGCTCCGACCTCCAGCCTCTCAGTGATCGCTACCCCAGTGTGGCCCTGAGGAAGATGGGCAAGATTCGATCTGACGACCGCCACCCTCTGCACCAGGCATTCGCGTCATGCGAACCCACTCGTGAATCCTCACGTCGCCTGAGGTGCTGGCCTGCCAGAACAAACCGCATGAGGGATTCGTTCCTCCCGACAGCCATCCGTCTCTTCAACGAGTCCCGGTGAATGGGTAGTATGCATGAAGATTGTTGTGAGACTTGACGTGAATGTGGGACCAGGAGTGACGCGAACTGTGACTGAAGAGTGGGTGATGTGAACTGTGACTGTGAGGATGAGTGATGAGAGTTGTGACTATGTGACCAGGATTGATGTGACATATGACGGAGAGATTGGAGTAAAGTGAACTGGGACTACGAGGACTTGTAGTGCTGTGAACTGTGACAGAAAGGACTATGAATGGTGTGAACTATGTCTGTAACAACAAGGAGTAACATGTGAGAGTGTGTGTGTGTGTGTGTGGGGGGGGGGGGGGGTGCATGCGTTATGCGTTGATGATCGTGTATGTGTTATGTGTGCTGTGCGAGTGTGGTTGTTGATGTGCATGCAGGATGATGAACATGATGGGGGGGGGGGGGGTGTTCTTGTACATGTGTTATGGATGAAGATCGGGTATGTGTTATTGCGTGACGATGATTGTTTGATGTGCATGCTTGTGTCTTTGTTCCTTCTGTGATTACTTGTTTTGGTGTAAAATGTTTCTCTATTAAATTGAATTGCCTCTGATGGACTCCATAACTTGAACGATATGATTGAGTTAATTAATGTTGAACTGTTTTTGTTTTTGTATGTATGTATTATGTTTTTGCCACCGACAAAACGAATTTCCTTGTGATCAATGAGGACAATAAAGTATCTTGTATCTTGTATCTTGTATCTTGTATCTTGTAGATGTGAAAGCTCCCAATCTTTTGGTGCACAGGGAGCTAGGCAGATATTCCTTGCAAATGAATACTACTATCAGAGCAATTAAATACTGGCTTATGCTGTGCAAGATGCCCCTCTACACACAGGCTTCCTTGGCAAGCATACCACATGCTTCAAAACACAAATATCCCTAATGTTAGGAACTAGACACTTTTCTTGAAAATACCTTGTCTGAAATGGGATTTGCCTACTTCTGGATGAACAGAGGTGTGAGGAGTGAGGGACAGTTCTTATGAATCCTTTAGCAACGAATGCAGGATTGCATTTGACAGAAATGGGATCCAAAATAATCACTATAGTAAGAGGTTTTCATTGTTTGCTTCCTTTAAGAAGATTTTTGGACTTGAAAGATACCTAAATTTTGTTACCAAAAAACCCCCCCCCTCAGAGACTGCCTCACCCAATTCAAATTTGGGATGAATAAATTAACTCTCTTCACCCCATGTTCAGGGAGGAAACCTTGTAATATTTGATAGGTACCTTATATAAAATTAAATTATTTAAAAATATTCTTTCTTTCAGACAAATTTTATTTTCTTCCTCTTGAAAACATACTTCTCTCACATATAAAATAATAATATTTCATATGAGGCTCAGATAATGGGCATAGAAAGTTTAAAATACTAAATTAGGTCAGAATAAATTATAAAAGGCAAGCCCTCAACCCCAGTTCCCTTCCCAAATCCCTCCGACACCTTAACTAGAGCATAGTTACACTCGAAATCTCATGCAAGGGAGATAAGAAAAAAAAAGTCTGAGTTGTCTCCCCCTTGACCACAATTCATACTGATCCATATGGTCTAGGACACAGTACCTCGTTCAGGAAGATCATGATGGGTAAAAAAATTTTCCATACTTTTTTTAATCTCTTCTTCATGACAACATATTTCTCTCACACAGAAATACCTTTCCTGTGAGGCTGAGATAATGGGCATGAAAATATAAAATACAAGAATAGTTACGATTCTATCAAAATATACAGGCCACAATCCCAATTCTCTTTCCAAATCCCTTTCAGATGCACAGAGCTATTTTTTTCAAGAAACAGAGGGACATCAGGGGTGAAGACTATTAAGAATCAACCAAAATTATGAATATGCTGAAAGAGTAGATTAAAAGTGTCCATTTTGTAATTCTGTTGAAGATGAGGAGCACCTTCTGCTTTATTGCAAATAATATGATGTGTTAAGGAAAAATATCTTCATCAATGTTTGACTGACAAAGTAAGGGAAACCTTTAACATTCTACTTGAAGGTCATAATAATGCTATGTCAAGAAAGGTTTCGATGTACATGCATTATGCGTTTAAACTTTGGGAACTGAAATTGAGTGACTTAGACAAAGCATAAGGTATGAACATTCACATAATTTGCATGAACAATGTATTGCATTCCTGTAACCTATAGGAACATCTCAGTTTAGTTCAGTTCAGTTCAGTCTCTTAACCCTGAGATGGGTTGTTGAGGCACCACTGATGACTTTCGGACAATCTTCCTCCATCGATCTCTATCCTCTGTTGCTTGCTGTGAGTCAGCAAAGGTCAAGCCTGTCCACTCTTTGATGTTGTCTTCCCACCTCTTTCTCTGCCTGCCTCTCCTTCTCCCACCTGGTACGGTACCTTGCAGGATGGTCTTGGCCAGCCCACTGCCTCTTGACACGTTACCGTACCACTTCAGCTTTCTGCTCTCCTGATCCTGTTGCTGACTTCCTCATTCGTGACATGGTCTTTATATGAGATGCTCAGAATCTTTCGGTAGCATCTCATTTCAAGGGCTTGTATCCGTCTCTGTAGTTTAGATGTGAGTATAGGAACATCTAGAAACATACAAAGCAGGAATATAATTGTAAGTGTGATATCCCACTCAAGTCGGTCCCTGGCGGTTCACAAATTGTATGGGCTGTTGGCATGCCAATGAATCAGTTCAGTTCAGTTCAGTCACACACTTGCTCGCTCACTCACTGACTCACTGACTGACTCACTGACTGACTCACTCACTGACTCACTCACTGACTCACTCACTCACTCACTCACTCACTCACTCACTCACTCACTCACCCACCCACCCACCCACCCACCCACCCACCCACCCACCCACTCTCTCACTCACTCATGTACCTTGCATTGATTTTACTCTGCAGACTGGTGTCAGGCCTACAGGAGGTGATTCAGGTGCAGGATATGTCCAATGATCTCCTCTGTGGTCGTGCTGGCTACCTCTTCTGTTTGCTCTTTGCCCGAAAGCACATTGGGCTTCATAACAACAACCCAGTCACTGACGACATCATCCGCAAGGTGAGATGACTGACTGATGGATCCACATTGGGTGCATTGATGAAAGAGTGATGGAGGGATGAAACAGATGGACATACATGTAGATGAATAGATAGCTGGATTAATGGATAGACTGATGGACTAGTAGACAATCGGGGGGGGGGGGGATGAATAGATGGGAAAATAGGGAAGGATGGATGTGTAGACAGACAGATGGAATGCCAGGCAGGCAGGCATGCACTTATGCTCGCAGGCTGGCAAGCAGGCAGGCAGACACACAGACTGACACACACACACACACACACACACACACACACACACACAGGTGAATGGGCAGGGGGGCAGGTAGGCAGCTAAGGCAAGCTGGTGGATAGAATAGCAGGTAAGGTTAGAAAAGATACATGTGAAGTTTAACAGTATATCTAAACTGTGGTTGAAGCAAAAGCCTAGGACAGAAATATTCTGAAATATACAATATAAAGATACTCAGTTGTATGAAGTTGTAGTAACAGCAGGAGTAACATGCTGCAAGTAGCAGTGGCAGTAGCTTGACACAGTTGTCACTTTTAAGAGGTAATATCCTTAATTTTGCTGCATATATATACAATGACGTTAGGATGATAATATTTATATGCAGGCACAACTGCCAGAATTAATGAAATATAAACACTAAGTTAGTAAGTATCTATCACACAAGACCCAATGAGGGATGAGAGGGAAATATAGCTTGGATATCTGTAATTTTTGTTATATATATGCATTAAAAGTGTGGAAGACATCATCACTCTTCTGTGTGGTGTAACCCTTTTAGAAAATGGATTTGAGGTAGCACAGAGATTGCTTGGCCAGAAATCCTTTTCCTTTGAGGGTTTGGTTGTGAAAGCTCACACGAAAAAGGGCAATCTTATCCTATGCCAGATGTTTTTCATAGATGTTGGAACTCACTCAACCCCTGGTTGGAACAACCGTTGGGGTGCCAGGCTGTATGCCACAGATGGTCCACCATTTGTTTTGGTCTTGGGTTGCATGGAGAAGGGTTGGGACGTCCTTGTCAGTTCATCGTTTCTTGCTGTCCATCCAGGATTTTCTTTGTTGTCTGCACTTCCTCCCTCCCTCAACAGTGCCCTGGAGAACTGTCTTTGCAATGCTATCATGCCGTGTGGTGTGGCCAGACCATCTTAGCTTCCTCCGCGTGACAGTTGTTAGCAGGGGTTCTTGCTTGGCAGCCACCAATGTGATGATGAAAAGGGCATTCTTTATTGATGTATATGTTCATTTGTTTAGTGTTTGCTACATGCAACTTGGATAGTGTGCAGTGCAAAGGTCTTCAACTCCATCAGAGCATGCATTGTGTAAGTGTCATTCATGGCAAGGTGATTAAAAAAAAGATGTGTTCAAGGTAACATGGCCCCCATATTTAGGGTATGGAAAAATGACAGAAGAGGACTTCTGCCTAACTTGAGGTTTAATTAACACATGCTTTTGGAGCTTGGAAGCTCCTTCATCAGGCTAGTGACTAGGCAACCAAGGGAAACATGTACAAGTAGCCATAAATCTTGACTCCAATTGGAAGAAAGAAATAGGCTGTGCGTGCAGGTTGATGTGCAGCACAGTAATCAGGCTAGGTTATAGGGTAGGTAGGTAGGCCTGAACTTTTTTTTTAAGGAGGCCAGATTGAGACTGCGCACATGTGTATGAGTGTTTTGTGTATATGTGTGTGTGTATGTGTGTGTGTGTGTGCACGCATGCATGGGTGTGTTATTAAGAAATATCCTCGTTGTATGTACTAATTATTTTTGCTGACTCCAAAATGTGCATGCATGGGTCTAGTTTTATAGCAGGGGATGCCTTTTTTCCCTAAGGAAACATGCAGAAGGGGAAGCTACTCTGGAGATGTCATGTAGAGTGACATCCCTTTTCGGGATTCCCTGAGTGCTCATCGAGAAGATGGGACAGCACTCAGTTAACTCATGCTAAGACTCAGTGATTATGGTGCGTCTTCTCGCCGGAATTGCAAGAAAATACATGCAGATGTATTTTTAAAAATTGTATTAGAAAAGATCTAAAGCTATAAGATTGTCAAGTTCTCTGAATCTGATTTCCCCTTAGAAGAAGGAACATTATGCAAATGGAAAGCATCATTTGCACCTATATGTCGTCAATGACTATGTTCAGCACGTAGCATCAGAGCGAGTAGAATGAGTTAAACATGGTTGAAACAAATTTTGGATCAGCAGGAAAAAAAAAGTTTGAGTTATCGCAGGCAAAACTTAATGGTGTGTGGCCTCATGAGCATTGCATATGGGCTGCTGCTAAATGTCCCCTCATCAGTTACAACCTGTGGTCATGGAACAAGACAATACATTGCAAAACAGTACAGGTTGTGCTTTTACATGACTGTGTTAATGATTAAAAGGTGCTTTTGATATTGTTACTTTTTACCCATTAATGGAGGCTCAAACTGAAAATGTTGAGCCCCTGTTCATTGAGCCACTCTTTTTCACACTTCAACGCAGTTTCACCTCCCAAGGGAGCAGGCAACCAAGTTGTTCATCAGCAGGCTAAAGTAAATCTTCTGTTTTCCAGCTTGGCTCTCACAACTACACGTTTCATGTTTGGTTTTGGGAAAAGCAAAATCAGTCCAGCACTTTGCGCAGGGATGCAAGTGTTGTGTGAAAAGATTTAGCATTGTAAAAAAAAGAGTTGCTTTTGCAGTTTTATTGGACAATATGAACAGGATTGGCGTCTGGAGCGGCGTGTTTGAAGGCTGCCAGTTGATGGCCTGAAAGAGGATCCGCCAAAAACGATGTCCTTTTCGGGAACATGCTGCGCCTGAACAAGCATGTTATAACCTAAGCACACAGGACCCAGTGGCAAATGCGAGACATGGTCATCGTAACCTTGGATGATTGTATGTTGCGGACTCGATCAAACGAGTAACCATTCAGTACATGGAAAGCAACATAGGTGAGGTCATGTAATTCGATGTACAGGATGGTAATCAAAGAGGAAAGGTTGGAGGTCGACTAGTGTAGTTGACACTGCCAAGTGAACATATCCAACATGGCCTCGAAAAGAAAAAAGGGGGGGGTAGAATGTACATCACAACCCACTCGAATGGTACCAGGAAAGCAAACTCGGGGAGGCACGATGGACATCAATCAAACGTGAAAAGTGGGGCAGCTCCGAAAAAACAATTCGGAAACAACGCCGCAAACACATGTCAATGAAAATACCAAATGTACAACAGCACAGAAAAAGGTTGTGTGTGTGTGTGTGTGTGTGTGTGTGTGTGTGTGTGTGTGTGTGTGTGTGTGTAAAAAGTACACAAGTCGATAATTATCCACTCAAGAAAAAGAACAGTGAAAAGATGGGTGGCTGGAGGGGCATGAGGGCGGCTATTGAAAAGAAAATGTTTGTATACTCGTTGGAAGGGAAAGCTGTGTGGTCTGTCCCTCGCTTGAAGCTGGAATGATAACGTGGTTGGCCTTTGAGGGTGATGGGGAGCAGGCGCATGCGCAGTGCCAGTTCTGCCCATGGAAATTTCCCGGTTCAGCGGGGTCACACAGCAGTCGTTGAACGACCCAGATCCCGGCGTCCTACCATAAATAGCTTTGCCCTACATGCAAAGCCCTTTTATGTTGGCTGCCATCATTTGACATCAAGGGGCATGCAAAGAAAATTCACAAGTAAAACGGGTCTGCGTTTGCGAATGGCCACAGACGAGCCTCAGTTCTGGTAACTGAAAGCTGAAGCTGTGACTCCTTTTAATATGGTAAGGAGGGAAGCGAGCGAGTTCCGCTCCATTTGGGTGATACAAGGGCCATAGCGCGGACAGCTTCCGTCCAAGCAGTCCATGCCACGCCCAAATGGAAAGGCGAAAAGGCGAGCCCCAACAGCCACCCACAGTCATGGAACAAAGGGGTGTAATCACTGCAAGGCTGAGACATTGAATTGATTTTGTAAATCTTGAATTTTTTGCATGGTCTAATTGTATGAAATGTTTTTACACAATGACTTTATTTTGGTTGTTCTATGTCTGAAAAGTACTTTAGCCTTTACAATAGTAATACTGTATAGTGACTGAATACTTCAACAAGATATATAATGCAGCACCCAATCAAAATGAAGGAACATTCATTTGGCACCAATATGACACCATACTTATTCATATCATCCAATAGAAATGTAGAAGGATTGCATAGTAAAAAATAACTGCAGGTCAAGCACAGTACCATAACCACTTGGCCACAGTTCCACTTTAGCATGTTGTGCACTTGTTGTCTGTGCTGCTGTTGCAGGTGTTTTACATGATAGTGAGGCAGGGGCAAGAACTGGCTGCCACCAAGCAGCGAGGCAAGATGCTGCTCTTTGACAAAGCCCTTGGCACAGAACTTGGTGCCAGATCTGGGATGGCTAGTATCCTCCACACCCTCATGCAGGTAATATTGTGTCCCAGTCTGCTGCCTCTGTCTGCCTCTTGGGATGAATCTCTCCTGATGACCGCTGGAGGAGCTGCTGCTGACATTTGTGACCATGTTTGAGAAACAAGGCTCAAGTGCAAAAAACAGTTTTCGAGAAAACGCTGAGAAATGTCATCAGTGCACTGAGTGACATCTACATTTTCCTTATGTTTACATCATTGTAAATTTTTAGAAAGATTTCCTCTGTAAAGATACTGGTTTTTCTGGAATATGCATGAATAAATAAATAACATTGTGATTGAAATATCTCATTTTTTTCTTATTTGTACTTTAGCCTTTTTTTCCTCATAAATGGTCACATTCATGCGCACCAGTAGTCTGATTGTTAATGTCTCATACTGCTTCACTCCATTTTTGCCATTCTTCCCTTACTGCCTCTTACTACCAACAAATGTGTAGAGTAACTCTTGAGTGCTCCAAACTAATTGATCTAAGCTTAAGGACAATTTGAGGAACAACAGACATCTCTTTCCCATTTGTGTGCTCACCAAGAAAAATAAATTTGAAAAGGAAACTGTATTGGGTGTAGCTGGGGCCTAGCTGGCAGTTAGGGATGGTGTGGGAATAGCAACAAGGGATGGTGATTGGGAGTATGGGGTGTTCAACATTAAAAGTCATGTAGTGTTGATCAGGGAGTTGAAGCAGATCTTGCCACATTGACTGTATGTGATTTCTTTTCTCCACTTTTTTGCACCATCATGGCAGCCAAGCTGTGTTCATGCTGTAGTCTGCTTTAAGGTCATGCTGAAGAGTTCTAATAGTCTAGCCTTCTGGCAGTATCAGGTATTAAAGCCACCCTATGCAAAAGCTTCAAATACAACTTCAAAGACAGCCTGAAGCAGGGCAGTCTCGGTTGCCTCAGCCTGTGGCTGAGCATTTCAGTTTGCCCAGCACTCAACATCAGACATGCTCTTGAGCGTGCTGCAAGGCAACTTGCATGACACCCAACAACGTTGCGTGGCTGAGCAGAAACTCTTGAGGAAACTCAACACCCATCACACAGGGTTCAACCATGTCCTGGGATTCATGGCACACTACAAATGAGAAAGCTTGACCTCACACGTGCCTACCATGCTCTTTGCCTGATGAGATGTTGAAGTGAACTTCTCTCATCGTCTGCCTATCATAAAAAAACCACCCGCCGGTCTCTCCTCACTACGGTCAGATGAAGGAGTGTAACTCCGAAAGCTCGTCAACACCAACTTTCTTCCAAGCCACAGCTCTCGTAGCCGCTCTCAGCAGCCACAAGCCTCCACCGCCTGCGCCACAGCGACCATTTGGAGACGCTACCCGCAGCCGATGGTATCAAACCTGCTGCAGCAGCCAGTCCCGCCAGGCACGATGACTCCAGAAGCTCACGCCTGACGGCCAATGCTCGGGACCAGAAAACTCAAATGGCCCTTTTCAGGGCCAAAAGATTAAAATAAAAAAAGAATACAATTAGTCTGAATTATTGTCACGACTTGTCTTTTTTACTCATCTGATTGGCCAGTGCCTCCCTTGAGAGAAAATGAAGCAAAGCCCAAGCTGCCTGAAAAAGGTTCTTAAAGCCATGTCAGTCCCAGCAACATGGTTGGGAGTTTCTGGTGCCCCATTTGTTTCTGCCTCTTCAACTCTATGGACTGGAGGTCTATCTTTGAACCCAAGAAACTACCGCCATATTAGCAGTAGTATGCAGGGCTGAGGAACTGACATACTCACAAAGTTGAGTTCAGGTGACAGAGCTTTCAGGTTGGCCAAGTCGGCTGACAGACTGGTTTTATTGTGTGGTGAGGGAGGGTGCAATCACCACAAAATCAAACATAGACTCCCCCTGTGGGTTGGGGGGTTAAGAACAGACCCATCGCATCTCCCTATGCAATTCATAAGAGGTGAATACAAAGGGACATCGTGACTTGATTTGCCCTTACTTTATACTATTCTTGTGATTTTTGTGCTCAAGGGCCTTGCATACCCTACAAAGGGTGATAGGCCCTAAAACTCACTCCATCCATCCATCCATCCATCCATCCACCCATCCATCCATCCATCCATCGATCAGTCAAAGATTTGTGAAGATGCCTGCTTTCCAGAGTCTGTAACAGTTTCATTGACATTCAGGCAGAAGAGGCTGGAGTTCGACATAATTCAAAATAGTTACTACATACAAAGTATTCTAGTCTTTGTTTGATTGAAAGTGGCATTCGTAAATATAAACACCATTTCATTTGGTATGTGTGAAAGCTTGCCCCTTGCATTTGAGTGAGATCCCAATCTAGTCCACTAGAGACTTCGCTTGCCGGGGAAAGAGTCTCCAGCACAGTTCATATTACATGATGGAACTAATCCATCTGGAATATTCATAAGGAGGTCACACAAGAGGCTTGTGGGATAGCACTCTGCTCCCTGACATACGCCGTTAAAGTAATTCTAAGATTATATTGCACAAAACTCATAAATTACTCTAATTAAGGCAATAAAGAAGTGTATTCGATAAAATAAAATGTTTGCGTTGAAATGGAAACAAGTTTTGACATCTTAATGATTTCTGTAAAAAATGGGGGGGAAAGTATCCAGAACAAGCTATTTTTGGCATGATGCTGCAATGCAAAGGCTCAAGTCTATTACACATTCATTGTGAACTGGGCCAGAGTCACTACTGACTCGGGTTCACAGAATGGTGAGATCCTCGCCCTACTTCAGTCGTTCCCAACTGAAAAAGGTGGGTGCACAACAACCCAAAGCTCATGAATGGACTCTGGTTGAGTGGATGAAAATATGACAAAAGAGGACATCTGACCAGCTTGAGATTTCATTCACACAAGCTTTCTGAGCTTGGAACCTGCAACTGGACAGGAGTCTTTTGTTGTCACTTTTTCATCTTCTATGAGTCCAACACTGGCTTCCACCCATTTGACGATTGGTTGAGTGGATCTTTGAAGCCTTTCTAATTGCCTGGAATATTTTCTGCAGGTGGAGCAGCCGGACCTTCTGGGCTTCCTGCACGAGTACCTGCCTGGCACCCTGGAGTACATGATGCACATGAGGCTGCGTAGCGGCAACCGTCCTGACATGGAGACCAAGGATCTGGACATGAACATGTCTTGGTTCCAGGGGTCAGGTGG
>JAWQFJ010023010.1:0-2500 GCA_034096865.1 Theodoxus fluviatilis | reverse complement strand
GTTCATCATGAATAAAACTGAGGAACTCTCATATTATCTGATGTATCACTGTGTTTATTCATCAAGCAGCCCAAGCTGTATGTTGTACTCTGTTGTGCGTTTAGTGTTTGTGTTACCAACAGCTAAGTTTTTCAAACATAGATGTGAACCTTCATCTGTACATTTTATACACCAATTTGGATTGGAGAATTGAAAAAAAAAATTGCAGAGGAAACTGCTAGCGTTCAGTGTATCAAAGAACGGTTTTGTTTTCAAAGCACAGGTGAAACAGAATCTATCTATCTATCTACGCCTTTGACCCCTCCTGGGGCATAGACCGCTAACAAGGGTTCTCAAGCCCTCCTGGCCCTGAGCAATCTTTTCCAACTGTCCCCAAGAGTGGCCTGTTCTCTTGACATCGGTGTCCAGGTCTTGGCGCCAACTGTTTCGAGGTCGACCTCTCTTTCTCTTCCCTTGCGGGTTCCATGAAAGGGACTGTCTGGTGGTGTTTGAGACCGGTTTGCGTAATGTGTGCCCTAACCATCTCCAGCGCCTTTGAATGATCTCTTGGTCTGCTGATTGTTGGTTTGTGCGCTGCCAGAGCTCCTCGTTGCTGATCTTTTCAGGTCATCGTATCTGTAGCAAGCGGCACAGACATGTGTTGATGAATGTCTGGATCTTCGTGTTGGTGGTTACAGTGGTCCTCCATGCTTCGGCGCCGTAGAGCAGAGCAGACTTAACATTGGTGTTGAAAATCCTGATCTTTTTTTTGATGGGCAGGTCTCTTGAACTCCAAATGTTTTTCAGTTGGAGGAAGGCTGTCCTGGCTTTTCCAATTCTTGCCTTCACATCTGTGTCGGTTCCACCTTGCTTGTTGACAATGCTGCCAAGGTAGGTGAAGTCGTCCACTTCTTCTAGCGCTTCGCCATTCAGTGTGATGGGCGATGTGTTGGTAGATTTGACTTTCAGGAGCTTGCTCTTCCCTTTGTGGATGTTGAGGCTCAGGCGAGTAGAATTGTCTACCACAATGCTGGTCTTTTCCTGCGTCTGCTGCTGGGTGTGGGAGAGAAGGGCCAGGTCATCCGCAAAATTGAGGTCATCAAGTTGTGACCACAGCGTCCACTGGATGCCGTTTCGCTTTCCTGCTGTGGATGTTTTCATGACCCAGTTGATGGCCAGCAGGAACAAAAACGGCGACAACAAACAGCCTTGTCTCACTCCTGTCTGTACCTGGAATGCCTCTGTGAGTTGACCTCCATGGAATACTCGGCATGAAAGTCCCTCGAAAGAGTTTCTGATGATGCTGGTGATTTTCTCGGGGACCCCGTATTGTCTTAGCAGCCTCCAAAGTGATGCCCTGTCCACGCTGTCAAAAGCTTTCTCGTAGTCAATAAAATTGACGTACATGGGTGAGTTCCACTGAAGAGACTGCTACAGGATGATACGTAGTGTTGCGATCTTGTCTGTACAGGAGCGATCTTTGCGGAAACCAGCCTGCTAATCTCGCAGCTGCCCGTCAACAACGTCTTTCATCCGGTCTAGCAGGATCCTGTTGAAAACCTTTCCTGGGATGGATAATAGGGTAATCCCTCTGTAGTTGGAGCAGGAGCTCAGGTTGCCTTTCTTTGGAAGCTTGATGAGGTAGCCTTCTTTCCATTCTGTGGAGACTTGTTCTTCTTCCCAGATCTTCTTGAAGAGGGGGGTGGAGCATCTCCACAGTTGTTTCCACATCTGCCTTCAGTGCCTCTGCTGGGATTCCATCAGGTCTGGCTGCCTTGCCGCTTTTCAGCTTCTTGATGGTTCTGCGGATCTCTTCCTTTGTAGGTGCACCGCAATCTATCGGCAGGTCTCTATCCGCTGGTTGGATGCCGGGTGGGTCGTGTGGGGCTGGTCTGTTGAGTAGTTCTTTAAAATGTTCCACCCATTTTTGCTTCTGTCTCTCTTGGTCATTAATCTGTTTTCCATCCTTCTCTTTCACTGGCCTTTCAAGTTTGCTAAATTTTCCAGATAGCTTCCTGGTGGTGGCATACAGTTCTTTCATGTTTCCGTTTCTGGCTGCTTCTTCCGCTTCTTTCGCTAGTGTCTACATAGTTCTTTTTGTCGGTTTTGATGCTCTTCTTCACGTTCTTGTTTGCCTGTGTGTACTCTTCTTGTGCTTTGGCTTTCTCTGCTCGTGTCCGGCTGTTGTTGAGTGCCACCTTCTTCTCCTTTCTCTGTTCTATTTTCTTCAGGGAGTCTGTTGAAAACCACTCCTTGTACTTATGCTTCTGTGGACCCAAGACTTCCTGGCAAGCTGACTTCATTGCCTCTTTCACTGTCTTCCATTCCTTGTCTATTGTTTCTTCCTCTTCTTCCTCCATCAGTTCCTGCAGGACTTGGAATTTGTTCATGAGTGACAGCTTGAACTCTTGCAGTTTGGTTGTATCCTTGAGAAGTGTGATGTTGTACTTCTGTCGCTGGTTCTTCTCCTCTGTCCAGTTCCTCTTCAGTTTCAGTTTGACGCGGGCGACAAGGAGATGGT
>JAWQFJ010023009.1:0-25798 GCA_034096865.1 Theodoxus fluviatilis | reverse complement strand
GTACTGTCCTGGTACTGCTGTGCTGATTGGTAGCTCGGTAACTGCCTTGGTACTGCTGTGCTGATTGGTAGCTTGGTACTGTCCTGGTACTGCTGTGCTGATTGGTAGCTTGGATCTGCCTTGGTACTGCTGTGCTTATTGGTAGCTGGTACTGCCCTGGTACTGCTGTGCTGATTGGTAGCTTGGTACTGCCCTGGTACTGCTGTGCTGATTGGTAGCTTGGTACTGCCCTGGTACTGCTGTGCTGATTGGTAGCTTGGTACTGCCCTGGTACTGCTGTGCTGATTGGTAGCTTGGTACTGCCCTGGTACTGCTGTGCTGATTGGTAGCTTGGTACTGCCCTGGTACTGCTGTGCTGATTGGTAGCTTGGTACTGCCCTGGTACTGCCCTGGTACTGCTGTGCTGATTGGTAGCTTGGTACTGCCCTGGTACTGCTGTGCTGATTGGTAGCTTGGTACTGCCTGGTACTGCTGTGCTGATTGGTAGCTAGGTACTGCCCTGGTACTGCTGTGCTGATTGATAGCTTGGTACTGCCCTGGTACTGCTGTGCTGATTGGTAGCTTGGTACTACCCTTGTACTGCTGTGCTGATTGGTAGCTTGGTACTGCCCTGGTACTGCTGTGCTGATTGGTAGCTTGGTACTGCCCTGGTACTGCTGTGCTGATTGGTAACTTGGTACTGCCCTGGTACTGCTGTGCTGATTGGTAGCTTGGTACTGCCCTGGTACTGCTGTGCTGATTGGTAGCTTGGTATCCGCCTGGTACTGCTGTGCTGATTGGTAACTTGGTACTGCCTGGTACTGCTGTGCTGATTGGTATCTTGGTACTGCCCTGGTACTGCTGTGCTGATTGGTAGCTTGGTACTGCCCTGGTACTGCTGTGCTGATTGGTAGCTTGGTACTGCCCTGGTACTGCTGTGCTGATTGGTAGCTCGGTACTGCCCTGGTACTGCTGTGCTGATTGGTAACTTGGTACTGCCCTGGTACTGCTGTGCTGATTGGTAACTCGGTACTGCCCTGGTACTGCTGTGCTGATTGGTAACTTGGTACTGCCCTGGTACTGCTGTGCTGATTGGTAGCTTGGTACTGTCCTGGTACTGCTGTGCTGATTGGTAGCTTGGTACTGCCCTGGTACTGCTGTGCTGATTGGTAACTCGGTACTGCCCTGGTACTGCTGTGCTGATTGGTAGCTTGGTACTGCCCTGGTACTGCTGTGCTGATTGGTATCTTGGTACTGCCCTGGTACTGCTGTGCTGATTGGTAGCTTGGTACTGCCCTGGTACTGCTGTGCTGATTGGTATCTTGGTACTGCCCTGGTACTGCTGTGCTGATTGGTAGCTTGGTACTGCCCTGGTACTGCTGTGCTGATTGGTAGCTTGGTACTGCTCTGGTACTGCTGTGCTGATTGGTAGCTTGGTACTGCCCTGGTACTGCTGTGCTGATTGGTAGCTTGGTACTGCCCTGGTACTGCTGTGCTGATTGGTATCTTGGTACTGCCCTGGTACTGCTGTGCTGATTGGTAGCTTGGTACTGTCCTGGTACTGCTGTGCTGATTGGTAGCTTGGTACTGCCCTGGTACTGCTGTGCTGATTGGTAACTTGGTACTGCCCTGGTACTGCTGTGCTGATTGGTAGCTTGGTACTGCCCTGGTACTGCTGTGCTGATTGGTAGCTCGGTACTGCCCTGGTACTGCTGTGCTGATTGGTAGCTTGGTACTGCCCTGGTACTGCTGTGCTGATTGGTAACTCGGTACTGCCCTGGTACTGCTGTGCTGATTGGTAGCGTGGTACTGCCCTGGTACTGCTGTGCTGATTGGTAGCTTGGTACTGCCCCGCTTCTTTCGTGCTTAACAGAACATTATTTGAAAATATTAATTTTATTGCGAATACGGGAAACCTTTATAAGGCTGTGAATGATTTTCCTTTTTGCCAGATTGTAGAAGCAACACTCAGTTTAGACCGGTGTGACTGAGCGTTGTAAATGAAGACACAAAGCAACGTTTAGATAGGTGTGATGAAACTTTGAAAACAAGGACACAAAGCAACACGGAGTTTCCAGAGGTGTAATGGAACTTTGAAAATTAGGACACAGTTACAGCTGGTATCGATGTTCACGAGAAAGCCATGGCGAATCAGAGAGCAGCTCGTTTGTATCAACGTTTGCTTTGCGACTGAGCACGATGCGGGCGGATTGCTTCAGTCGTCTGTTGGTTGCATGCAGGTGTCTTTGATAACTTTTCCCCGGTGTTTCTGCAGAGTCTGCCCGGGGAACTGAAGCTAGCTGCCTGGCTGCTTGCCTCCGCTTCCCTGCATCTAGTTCACGGCATCTGCATGCATGTGGAGCGTGGCCCTACATCTCTTCCTGTGCCACAGGCCGCCACACTCAGAAAGTCTTCTAGCAAGCCAATCACCATTGCTGTGCTGTTGATCTGTGTGACTCTGGGCCCTCATCACAGCAGTTGACAGAAAGTAACAATGGCAGGCGTCAAGTGGACTTGGTACGCTGTAGCATGGCCGTCACTCAGACTGCAGTCTTCATGACGTCCACTCTGTAGCATGGCTGTCACTCAGACTGCAGTCGTGACGTCACTCTGTAGCATGGCCGCCACTTAGACTGCAGTCTTGACGTCACTCTGTAGCCATGGCTGTCACTCAGACTGCAGTCATGACGTCACTCTGTAGCATGGCCGCCACTTAGACTGCAGTCTTGACGTCACTCTGTAGCATGGTTGTCACTCAGACTGCAGTCGTGACGTCACTCTGTAGCATGGCCGCCACTTAGACTGCAGTCTTGACGTCACTCTGTAGCATGGTTGTCACTCAGACTGCAGTCGTGACGTCACTCTGCAGCATGGCCGCCACTTAGACTGCAGTCTTGACGTCACTCTGTAGCATGGTTGTCACTCAGACTGCAGTGTTGATGAAGTCATTCTGTAGCATGGTTGTCACTCAGCCTGCAGTCTTGACGTCACTCTGTAGCATGGCCGTCACTCAGACTGCAGTGTTGATGGTCATTTTGTAGCATGGTTGTCACTCAGACTGCAGTCGTGACGTCACTCTGTAGCATGGTTGTCACTCAGACTGCAGTGTTGATGACGTCATTCTGTAGTATGGTTGTCACTCAGACTGCAGTCTTGACGTCACTCTGTAGCATGGCTGTCACTCAGACTGCAGTGTTGGTGACATCATTCTGTAGCATTGCTCTCACTCAGACTGCAGTCGTGACGTCACTCTGTAGCATGGTTGTCACTCAGACTGCAGTCTTGACGTCACTCTGTAGCATGGTTGTCACTCAGACTGCAGTCGTGACGTCACTCTGTAGCATGGTTGTCACTCAGACTGCAGTGTTGATGACGTCATTCTGTAGCATTGCTCTCACTCAGACTGCAGTGTTGATGACGTCACTCGGCATTATGGTTGTCACTGAGACTGCAGTTTTGATGACGTCACTCTGTATTATTGTTGTCACTGTGACTGCAGTTTTGATGACGTCATTCTGTAGCATTGCTGTCACTCAGACTGCAGTCTTGGCGTCCCTCTGTAGCATTGCTGTCACTCAGACTGCAGTGTTGATGACGCCACTCTGTATTATTGTTGTCATTGTGACTGCAGTCTTGATGACGTCACTCTGTAGCATGGCCGTCACTCAGACTGCAGTGTTGATGACGTCATTCTGTAGCATTGCTGTCACTCAGACTGCAGTCTTGGCGTCCCTCTGTAGCATTTCTGTCACTCAGACTGCAGTGTTGATGACGCCACTCTGTATTATTGTTGTCACTGTGACTGCAGTCTTGATGACGTCACTCTGTAGCATGGCTGTCACTCAGACTGAAATCTTGATGACGTCACTCTGTAGCATGGCTGTCACTCAGACTGCAGTTTTTGATTACGTCACTCTGTAGAATTTCTGTCACTCAGACTGCAGTCCTGATGACGTCACCGAAGCATGACTGAGTGGGGTAGAGGAAGCCATACCCTGTTGTGGAAGTGTTGACTTTGGTGTGGTAGCAGCCTCTGTAGCGGCGTCACGGAGCAGTCGCTGTTTTTCTTGCTTGGAGTCTGGCTTGCCTGCTGTAGTTGTTCTACCACTGAATCACCTTTGCCACAACTTCTCGAAAGCAACTGCTGTCTTGCCTTGTGTGAAGGACGCCTCGTTGTGCTCTCAGTGTTGTGTTCATAGGTGTGGAGAACTGCAAAGTCTCTGTGTATTGTAGAGGGAAGGTGTGCTGTTTAAAAATGTAACGAATTTTCACCTCATTTTAGATTGTCTTCCCTCAGCTCTGTGAAGAGCAAATTAAAAAAGGTTAAATATTTCTTGCTCAATATAGATCGACCAAACTGTTTCAAAATAGTCGTGTAAATCCAGAAGAGAAGGCGAAAATCCACAAGTGTCACTTTGAATGCGCTCTACAAACTTAATTCCAAGTCAAAGAAAACAGATCTTTCCACAGAGGCAAGCCACGATTGCTCTATTAAAACACAAGAGAGCAAACGACCGAGTTCTATGTAAAAGAGCACTGGAGAGAACAGCGCTGGTTTTTATTGAATTTCGAAAGCCAGTCTCAGTTTCATAAAGTTTTCTTTGGCTGTGGAAATATCGGCAACTGAAGGCTTTATTCAGAATCCATCCTAGGCTGCTGTGTGTGTGTGTGTGTGGCACCAGTCTCTCTACAACGGAAACTTTGTCCACTGGACTCGGTCTTTCTGCAGGGAGCTGTTTGCCCACCAGATTGGTGTTGGTGGAAATTCATGCCAGCTCACATGTCCGTCCGCCTGCTGAAGACTTGGGTGAAGGTCAATGGATTCAGGTGTGGCTGTGGCGCCAGAACGGCAAGCCCGCCCGTCACTGGATGGCAGCGGCACGCCTCCACGTGGAAAGCCACCGCCCACGCACTTCCCGTCTGAGGGCCTCCAGGCAGGGACACTCGGGGGCTTTCAGCATCCTCACGGAAAGCAAACCCCGTTTTTATCCATAGAATGAAGAGAATACAGGACGAGCTGTGAGAGTGATAGAGCCAGTTGAAGATGGTGGAAAACAAAAACAGTGAAACCAAAAATAAAAGGTCCGCATCAACAACTCTAGGTGCTTGCCCTTGCCACGCCACGGACAGAGACAGACAGCCACACCTGGCGTGTCCCTCCAGTACAAGACAGCCACACCTGGCGTGTCCCTCCAGTACAGGACAGCCAGCCACACCTGGCGTGTCCCTCCAGTACAAGACAGCCACACCTGGCGTGTCCCTCCAGTACAAGACAGCCACACCTGGCGTGTCCCTCCAGTACAAGACAGCCACACCTGGCGTGTCCCTCCAGTACAAGACAGCCACACCTGGTGTGTCCCTCCAGTACAAGACAGACAGCCACACCTGGCGTGTCCCTCCAGTACAGGACAGCCACACCTGGCGTGTCCCTCCAGTACAAGACAACCACACCTGGCGTGTCCCTCCAGTACAAGACAGCCACACCTGGCGTGTCCCTCCAGTACAAGACAGCCACACCTGGCGTGTCCCTCCAGTACAAGACAGCCACACCTGGCGTGTCCCTCCAGTACAAGACAGACAGCCACACCTGGCGTGTCCCTCCAGTACAAGACAGACAGCCACACCTGGCGTGTCCCTCCAGTACAAGACAGCCACACCTGGCGTGTCCCTCCAGTACAAGACAGCCACACCTGGCGTGTCCCTCCAGTACAAGACAGCCACACCTGGCGTGTCCCTCCAGTACAAGACAACCACACCTGGCGTGTCCCTCCAGTACAAGACAACCACACCTGGCGTGTCCCTCCAGTACAAGACAGCCACACCTGGCGTGTCCCTCCAGTACAAGACAGCCACACCTGGCGTGTCCCTCCAGTACAGGACAGCCACACCTGGCGTGTCCCTCCAGTACAAGACAGCCACACATGGTGTGTCCCTCCAGTACAAGACAGCCACACCTGGCGTGTCCCTCCAGTACAAGACAGCCACACCTGGCGTGTCCCTCCAGTACAAGACAGACAGCCACACCTGGCGTGTCCCTCCAGTACAAGACAGACAGCCACACCTGGCGTGTCCCTCCAGTACAAGACAGCCACACCTGGCGTGTCCCTCCAGTACAAGACAGCCACACCTGGCGTGTCCCTCCAGTACAAGACAGCCACACCTGGCGTGTCCCTCCAGTACAAGACAGCCACACCTGGCGTGTCCCTCCAGTACAAGACAGCCACACCTGGCGTGTCCCTCCAGTACAAGACAGACACACCTGGCGTGTCCCTCCAGTACAAGACAGCCACACCTGGCGTGTCCCTCCAGTACAAGACAGCCACACCTGGCGTGTCCCTCCAGTACAAGACAGCCACACCTGGCGTGTCCCTCCAGTACAAGACAGACAGCCACACCTGGCGTGTCCCTCCAGTACAAGACAGCCACACCTGGCGTGCCCCTCCAGTACAAGACAGCCACACCTGGCGTGTCCCTCCAGTACAAGACAGCCACACCTGGCGTGCCCCTCCAGTACAAGACAGCCACACCTGGCGTGTCCCTCCAGTACAAGACAGACAGCCACACCTGGCGTGTCCCTCCAGTACAAGACAGCCACACCTGGCGTGTCCCTCCAGTACAAGACAGCCACACCTGGCGTGTCCCTCCAGTACAAGACAGCCACACCTGGCGTGTCCCTCCAGTACAAGACAGCCACACCTGGCGTGTCCCTCCAGTACAAGACAGCCACACCTGGCGTGTCCCTCCAGTACAAGACAGCCACACCTGGCGTGTCCCTCCAGTACAAGACAGCCACACCTGGCGTGTCCCTCCAGTACAAGACAGCCACACCTGGCGTGTCCCTCCAGTACAAGACAGGCAGCCACACCTGGCGTGTCCCTCCAGTACAGGACAGACAGCCACACCTGGCGTGTCCCTCCAGTACAAGACAGCCACACCTGGCGTGTCCCTCCAGTACAGGACAGACAGCCACACCTGGCGTGTCCCTCCAGTACAAGACAGCCACACCTGGCGTGTCCCTCCAGTACAAGACAGCCACACCTGGCGTGTCCCTCCAGTACAAGACAGCCACACCTGGCGTGTCCCTCCAGTACAAGACAGCCACACCTGGCGTGTCCCTCCAGTACAAGACAGCCACACCTGGCGTGTCCCTCCAGTACAAGACAGGCAGCCACACCTGGCGTGTCCCTCCAGTACAAGACAGCCACACCTGGCGTGTCCCTCCAGTACAAGACAGCCACACCTGAAGAGGGGGCGGTGGGTGTCTGGACGGGGTGATGTCGATGAAACTGTCAAAGAAACAATTTATAGCACATAATTTCATGATTGAATTAATGAGCCGAATGTAAACCGATCTCTTGAACCCTGACAGTGTTTTGAGAGAGAGAGAGAGAGAGAGAGAGAGAGAGAGAGAGAGAGAAAGAGAGAGAAAGATAGAGAGAGAGAAAGAGATAGAGAGAGAAAGAGAGAGAAAGATAGAGAGAGAGAAAGAGAGACAGAGAAAGAGAGACAGAGACAGAGACAGACACAGAGTGAGAGAGAGAGACAGAGACAGAGACAGAGAGAGAGAGAGAGAGAGAGAGAGAGAGAGAGAGAGATAGACACAGAGAGAGAGACACAGAGAGAGAGACAGAGAGAGACACAGAGAGAGAGACACAGAGAGAGAGACAGAGAGAGAGAAAAAGAGAGAGAGAGAGAGAAAGGCAGAGAGAGAGACAGAGAGAGACAGAGAGAGAGAGAAAGAGAGAGAGAGAGAAAGAGAGAGAGAGAGAGAGAAGAGAGACAGAGAAAGAGAGAGACAGAGACAGAGACAGACACAGAGACAGACACAGAGTGAGAGAGAGAGACAGACAGAGACAGACAGAGACAGAGAGACAGAGAGAGAGAGAGCGAGAGAGAGAGCGAGAGATAGACACAGAGAGAGAGACACAGAGAGAGAGACAGAGAGAGACAGAGAGAGACAGAGAGACAGAGAGAGAGACAGAGAGAGAGAGAGAGACAGAGAGAGAGAGAGACAGAGAGAGTCAGAGAGAAAAAGAGAGAGAGAAAAAAAGAAAGAGAGAGAGAGAGAGAGAGAGAGTTGCGATTTACCCACGAGGCAGGGCTTGGACTAAAAATAAGAACATGTCCAAGCGGAGCCAAATGGACGCCAGCACAAAACTGACGGTCGTTGGTAGGACAAAGTGCATTCACAGAACTCATCCGGTTTTCCGACAATTTTTTGGGGCAAATGTTAATATATCAAAGGTGAAATGTATTTCTTCCCGTCTTCTCGCTGCTCAAAGTAGTATCTGTTACGGAGATTTCAATAAATCTATTAAAAACGGTCCCGGGTAAATACAAGATTTTTAATCAATCCATTGAAATCATAACTTCTCATAATCAGAGGTAGAAAAGAGAGAAAAAAAGTAATAAAAGTGGAATCACTGATAAAATGGATTTGCAACTCAGCAAAAAGGGGTAAAAGAAAAGATGTTATTTTACATCTGGCACATCTACGACTTCCTCCCAAATAACTCTCCTTACAACATTCACACCCACTACTACTACTAGTATACTCTACTCCCAGGGACACGAACCCAAGAAAATATTCAACTCCAACGGAGAATTTCTACACACAAGTAAATAATCAACCTCAAAAAGTAATTGCAAAGCACAGATAAAACGTTAATGGAGAATTATAAACACAAGTAAAACTATGGTCAATCTGCTCACATGAAACTAATAAAACGTAGGTCAGCCCTTGACATAAAAGAACTACTTCGACCAACCTTCTATCTCTCTCTTTGTCTCTCTGTGTCACTCGCTCCCTCACTCAGTAGGCACGTCTGCCGGGCCGACCGTCCGTTTCTCTCTTCGTCTGCTTCTCTCTGTTCTGCCGTCTGTTTCTCTCTTCTGTGCTTCGCCTTCCGCTTCTCTCTTCTTCGTCGGCTTCTCTCTCTCTCTCTCTCTCTCTCTCTCTCTCTCTCACTGTCTCTCTCTCTCCGCTGTGTTCTCTGATGTGTGTGGGGCCGATCTATCCTCTCTCCTCTTGCGCCCTCTTATATCTCTATCTTCTCACAACCAACTCACTGTCTATTTCTACTCACCACAACTCATACTTCAGAGCAAACACCGCTCATCACCTGGGGCAGAACTCAGAATTTCACTGAGCCCTCACTTCAAATTTTACACCGCTTTTGGACTACTAACTTCACCCTCAACGTACCAGCAAAAATCAACCCTCTCTCAGGTGAGATATTTCCAAAAACATATTTCCCCATTACAGAATCATGCACATCTTCTTATACGAAAATGCTTGAGAGAGATGTTGCACCCTGCAGTCAAAACACTGCCACTGTCCCCAGCAGTTCTCAAGCAGCTCCTCCCTCGCACAACTCCACCAAGGACTGGACAGGGCGGGGCGGGGCGGGGCGGGGCGGCCACGAAGTGGGCCGGGAGAAATTATTACAAAGATGGAGGGACTATGACAGCTGGGCGGGTGGGGGGGGGGGGGGGGGGGGGGGGGCTTTGGGAGGAAGGAGATCATTAGCACTGCCAATATGAGGGAGGGTCATTCTGGGGGTTAAGGGCGTGAGGCTGTAAGTACAGATAGAAAGGGTTCGTCCTTGGCAAGGGTCAATCTCTTGGCTGACATCCAGCTCCTCTGTACAGACCACGTGACCCATCTTATGCAAGGCCAGTCTGGCCCCAGGGCCGGGTTTGAAAATGCGAAGATCTCGGTAGATCTACGCAGATCTCGCCGAATGGGCAGTTTCATTCTTTGCTTGCTGTCGAGCCAATCGTAGACGAGCGTAGATTGAGCGAGGCAGCTTGAGAGGTGCTTCCTTTTAAGATTCAAGATGGCGGACAGCATGAGTACAGTGCGCGCCGCCATCTTGGAGACAAATGTTCGGCGTGGATGCGTTGACCTGCATTCGATGTGTAAACTGTAGGAGGTTTCACGATCTATTAATGCATTCAACATACATCTTTGATAAATTAATGCTGTGCATGGCTTATATTTTCTTTGGATGGGTTGCTAGTATCTCGAAATAGAGCGTTTTCTGAATGAACCGGCAACACGTCGGCCATTGACATGTGGCTAGTTCACCTCTTGTCGTGACGTCTACGCATGCGCAATAGTTCGTCACGTTGGGTAGTTTTTTTTTAAGCTAGATCTTACTGCGAAGCATGATCTTGCGACCAAGATCGACTACCTATTTTCAAACCCGCTCCTGGGCTGTGCGAGGGAGGAGAGTTCACGAAGCTGTCTGCTTTCCACTGGCCACTGGCCACTGACGAAAACGCCGCGGCAGAAATCGTGGATGAACGCAATCAATTTCCATTTTTCGATATACTTACACCTTTTTTATCCTCTACTTCGTCGTAGACAAGAATACGTACTTTTTTTCTTTTCGTTCGAATCCAAGAAATAGGAAACTCAAGACATTCTATGTTTCTCCGCTTTCATTCACAATTCGTATTCACCATATTGTCTGTCCAAGGTCAAACAAACTTCTTTCACTCCATTTATGTCCTTAGTCATTGGTAGTTGGCCTTTTCTGCCAGCACTTTCAATTAGCGAATCTGTCAGCACGTTGTCTGGCACGGAGAGAAACCTTGCGATGCGAGATGAGACGGACTGGCTTTGCCCAGGGGTGACCTCAGGAAAGGGTTGCAAAAAAGCCTGCAACGGACCTTGCAGACTCGACACCACGACAAGACGCTGAGACGAGGGCGAGGAGGGGAGGGGAAGGGCAGCGTGCAGGGATGAAGTGGAATAGTGTCGCTGGAGAGAGAGAGAGAGAGAGAGAGAGAGAGAGAGAGAGAGAGAGAGAGAGAGAGAGAGTAATTGATCGACTGGTTATCGTTATTTCGGCCGACGATCCATCTAAACAATGAGCGTTTCAAAAACACATGCATATGTGCCACTGAGGCCTGTCACGACTCAGATTGTTTATTTAAAACTTTCGTTTTGTTTCCACTGTTTCCCTACGCTGTCCATTTATTTTGCATTTTTCTTTGCTTGTAACTGTTATGCTAGCAAAGTGTGATGGGCCTTGAAACCCCTTCGTTCTTTTAATTAAGTTTTTGCTGAGCATGGGATTCTACAATTGTTTGTCTATGGATGGATTTTCTTTTTTTTCGTGCCATTTGCACGTGCTGGATCACCACAGTGGTGCTTATTCTCCATTGCACGAGAATTTCGCATTTTGTTGGTTTTATTTATAGGCAGTATTATGTGTAGGAGAGAGGGTTTTTGATAGAGAGTTCTGTTACTCTCGGTAAGCATGTGTGGCTGTTGGAGAGTGTACCTCCTGTTTGGCTGGTTGCCTGTTGGCTTGTGTTTGGCGACTTGGTGTCGCCTGGTTCTGTGGGCGACTTGGTGTCGCCTGTTTCTGTGGGCGACTTGGTGTTGCCAGTGTGTGTTTTGGAGGTTGTGCTTCGCCGGTTTCTGCTGCTCCTAATCTTGAGAGGTAAGGATATCAGTTAGGCCTATGACAGTGATCTGAAACAGACAAGTTATACCAACGTTAATCACAACGAAAATCGTTGCTTTTGGGTAAAGTTATAGCGTAAGATCTGCGTTGAAAAGCATTATACAAGTATATACTAGTGGCTCTTATTATTATCTTGCTCCATTACTCAGAATGAGAGAGAGAGAGAGAGAGAGAGAGAGAGAGAGAGAGAGAGAGAGAGAGAGAGAGAGAGAGGGGGGGGGTGCAAATGGACGGATATACGGACGGACGAACAGACAAGACAAGACAAGGCAGACAGACAGGCAAGGAGAAAAATAGGGACAGAGAGACATACACGACAGAGAGACAGAGAAACTCAGAACTTTGAATTATATTCGTCAGGCTACCAGCTCATGAACGAAACAGTTTGAAAAAATTGAAATGCAAGAAATAGCACAATGCAATGAACACAAGGTTACTGGTACGAAAATACTCAATGTGTCACAGGAGACACGAATCTGCAGCTGCTGACTAGCAGTATCTATCTGTGGAGAACCAGTACCTGTTCTATGATAGAGATTAATCGCCAACGGCGTAACCAGAAGTCTCCACAGAGGTAGAGTAAATGACCATGAGGGTAGAACGGAAGCGCCACAGTTCACAAAGGCGTGTGCAAGATGGCACATTCTTGGAACTTCCCGCTCTGCGATATCGGAGTATCCATTTACTCTGAATCTCGTTCCTCACTGTTTACAAACAAGGAGACGAAAGAATGTGACGCTTAGCGAGTCACATCTGCCATCGGTTTCTAGAAACAGCACTGCAAAAGTCGCACTGGAAAACCTCCAACTTGCAATCTAACAAAAACACTGTGTGCAATCTAACAAAAACACTGTGTGCAATCAACCTTCGTCAAAGACCGTTGACACAATACAGTGCCACACACAGCCAGTCTGGTGAAAACAATCTGACACTGTGAAAACCTCAACGGAAGGAACAGTCCTGTTGAAAACCAAGTCCACCTTAGTCCTCGCGCGGAAAACTTTCTCAAATTGCAGGATTCTTAGCCTGGCAGTCATTACTCTGAGGACTTTGGAGATGCATGTTTGGGTGATTAGTGCTTGACAAGCGATCCGGACTGAAGGCGCAGAGGGCTCTGTGGCAGAGGGCTCTGTGGCCGAGTGGTTAGCGCGCTGGACCTACAGTCGACTTATGGCCAGTAGGGTACAGCGTTCGAAGTTGCGCGGGAATCCCAGAGCTTGCATCCTTGAGCAAGATGCTTAACTCGCTTTGCTCCTTCCCTCCCAGGAGTAATAACATCAGGGAAATTGTGGAATATTCTCCCCGATCAAACGGGGCATCCACAGGAAATGGTTTTTAAAAAAAGGCTGAACGAGGACAAGCAGAGCAATCCACACAGGAATTCAGAGCTTGTGCGCAGACATCACACCACGCTCGCGCAGCCTAGGATCTTACAACACACCTCCCGAGTTGCTGCAACAACCAAATGTGTCAACAGGGTCAAAGTGCATGGCTCCATAAAAGACGTGCTGCACGAGTTTGCCGTGTGTCCTCGGACTGGCTATGAGATTTTCTTCTCTGCTGAAGCTCGCGCGGCTGAGGGCAGCACCTTTGGAGTTCTCGCCATGATGTTCGCTCCTTCTCTGCCGATGGACGCACTTTTTTTTATTTCGGCGAGGTCGCTTCGGTCGCAGGCGGTCTTGAGTTCTTGCACGAATCCTGAGCTTGGTTTGAGTGTGTGGATATCGAAGAAAGTTCTCCTGATTCCATCACGTGGGGGTTTTCATTCCATCTTCGTAAATACACCTGATGCCCCCGGAAAGCTCGTTCCTCTTTTCGAGGGAGACGTTCTAGTCTTGCGCCGATGTACTGAACTTCCTTCGTTCACTAATGGGCTTGTCCATTTCAGTATCACTCTTGTACCACCTGAACTTGCTTCAGTACTCCAAAATGTGAGAACTTGGGTCTTCGCATGTTCTCTCACAGAGTTGGCCAGGATGGCAAGTAAAAAGTCTTCCACAATGGCTGTCCTGTACTCTCTGTAAAATCCCGATAGCCGCTATCGACTGTGGATCGAACTATACACAACCTCTGGCAGTGATGCCATCTCTCAGAGAGAGAGAGAGAGAGAGAGAGAGAGAGAGAGAGAGAGAGAGAGAGAGAGAGAGAGAGAGAGAGACAGCATAGTGCATCATTAAACCAAGTATATCTAATATGAAAAGGCAAACAAAATCCAGACACTGTATTTATTGGTGGGTTCTATCCTATTGGTCGAGGTAGACGAGGAAGAAAAATGTCATCGGAAGAAAAAAAATCCGCTTAGCGGGTTGCTGCTGTTTGTTTTGTCGTGAGACGTGGACGACTGTAGCAGTGACGTCACCCTTCACTCCCTCCAGGGACGGGAATGGGCTTTCCTAGAAATGACCTTGACCCCACACAAGATGTCTCCAGACCCCGGACCTTGCCCCACGTCCGAGAGCGGGACAGGCCACACGGCACCGCAGCCACGGGGAGGAACAGAGCGCTGTGACGGGGATGGGCATCACTGGGCTTCCATTGACTGCTTCCAGGCCTGGGGTCTGAATGGAGCTTTTACAGCGGTCGTAAATCTCTCCCTCCTTCCCCGGTCCATTGTGCATAGAGCGGCTGTCCCCCGCACCCCGTCTCCCACGCCTTCATCGCTCTCTCTCATCCTCTCCTTCCCCTTTTCTCCATCCCCACACCACTACACTCCCACCCCTACGCCCCCACTCCTACACCCCCACCTCTACACCCCCACCCCCACACTCCCCACCCCCCCACACTCCTACACCCACCCCCAGTAAAACTGCTGCCACAGACTGTGACATTCAGACACCACACCCCCACTCTTCTCCTGTCTGGCTGTTGGTCTCCATGGCAACCACGAATGCGTTTTTTCTGTCTCTGCCTCCCAAGCAATAACACAAACGCACATATTCATACGTTTGTAAAGGTCACACACACACACACACACACACACACACACACACACGCGCGCGCGCGCGCACACACACACACACACTGCTAGTGACGGAAGATTTGTCGTGGAAAATTGTCGGCGAACGGAGAGTGTGAAGGGATCTGTAAAAAGCAATTCATGTTGTACACCCGTCATTGCAGAATGTACAAAGCCATTCATGTTGTACACCTCACATTGCAGAATGTACAAAGCCAATCATGTTGTACACCTGACATTTCGGAACGTACAAAGCCATTTACGTTGTACACCTGACATTGTGGAATGTAAAAAGCAATTCATGTTGTACACCCGTCATTGCAGAATGTACAAAGCCATTCATGTTGTACACCGCACATTGCAGAATGTACAAATCCATTCATGTTGTACACCCGTCATTTCAGAATGTACAAATCCATTCATGTTGTACACCGCACATTGCAGAATGTACAAAGCCATTCATGTTGTACACCTGACATTGCAGAATGTACAAAGCCATTCATGTTGTACACCTGACATTGCGGAATGTACAAAGCCATTCATGTTGTACACCTGACATTGCGGAATGTACAAAGCCATTCATGTTGTACACCTGACATTGCGGAATGTACAAAGCCATTCATGTTGTACCCCTGACATTGCGGAATGTACAAAGCCATTCATGTTGTACACCTTACATTGCGGAATGTACAAAGTCATTCATGTTGTACACCTGACATTGCGGAATGTACAAAGCCATTCATGTTGTACACCTGACATTGCGGAATGTAAAAAGCAATTCATGTTGTACACCCGTCATTGCAGAATGTACAAAGCCATTCATGTTGTACGCCGCACATTGCAGAATGTACAAATCCATTCATGTTGTACACCCTTCATTTCAGAATGTACAAAGCCATTCATGTTGTACACCGCTGTCACGTACAGAAATCCATGGTATTTAATTTGGATGAAATTCTGTACGTGAATACTTGTGTAATCTGTGGTATTCTGCATTTTTGTTATGTACTTGGATTTTTGTGCCTTTGGGCAATGAATTCTAAAGGTTTGGAACAACGTCACGTTTTGGAGAGGTAATGACGTCGACTCAGGATGTTTTAGAAACGTCACTACTGATCGAGTGGGGAGAGAGATTTGAAAGGTTCGAGGAAGCCGAGGACGTTGGACCACAGGCAGAGAAAGATGAAGAAGAAGAGGAAGAAGACGATTGAATAAGAAGATTGCAGAAGAGGACGAAGAAGGATAGCAGCACCGTCAGGCCACCAGACCGACGTTCTGTATCCGTGAAGAAGAAGAAGATTGAAGAGGAGGGGAAGAAGGATAGCAGCACCGTCAGGCCACCAGACCGACGTTCTGTATCCGTGAAGAAGAAGAAGATTGAAGAGGAGGGGAAGAAGGATAGCAGCACCGTCAGGCCACCAGACCGACGTTTTGTATCCGTGAAGAAGAAGAGAAATAGAAGACGATTAAAGAAGAAGAGAAGAAGAAGAAGACGATTCAAGAAGAAGAGGACGAAGAAGGATAGCAGCACCGTCAGGCCACCAGACCGACGTTCTGTATCCGTGAAGAAGAAGAGAAATAGAAGACGATTAAAGAGAGAGGAGGAAGACGATTGAAGAAGAAGAGGACGAAGAAGAAGAGGAGGAAGACGATTGAAGAAGAAGATTAGGAAGAAGAAGAGGGAGAAGAGGAGAAGGACGTTGGCAGCACCGCCAGGTCATCAGAGAACGACGACTGCATCGGGAGGAGGGGAAGCAGAAAGACTGACGACGGAGTGGATTGGCAAGATGGACAATGAAACGTTGAGTGTTGACACGAGCAAGGATACAGCTGAAGATCCTCTGCAGGATCTCACCACCAAGGTGAAGACGTTTCATTTTATTCTTATTGTACTGTTCTGAAATTGGAGTACACCGGAGAGAGAGAGAGAGAGAGAGAGAGAGAGAGAGAGAGAGAGAGAGAGAGAGAGAGAGAGAGAGACGCTATCCCCTGTGGGTTTTTGTGTGTGTTTGTGTGTTCGTCTTGTCCGGCCGTGTCTGTTTTGGTAGTGCGATTGAAATCGCCAGAGAATTGTCTGTTTTTGGTAGGGCGATTGAAGTCGCCAGAGATTTTGTCTGTTTGGTAGGGAGATTGAAGTCGCCAGAGATTTGTCTGTTTTTGGTAGGGCGATTGAAATCGCCAGAGATTAATTGAACTACAAAGATTTATGTTTTGTATAATTAAATAATTACATTGTTAACAACTGTTTATTTTTCTTTGTCTGAATCTGAGAGAGAAATATAACGGTTGTAACATCAAGCAACCCCAAGACGGTTGTGACAACCGCACATTGTAAAATGCACAAAGCCATTCATGTTGTACACCGCACATTGCAGAATGTACAAAGCCATTCATGTTGTACACCGCACATTGCAGAATGTACAAAGCCATTCATGTTGTACACCGCACATTGCAGAATGTACAAAGCCATTCATGTTGTACACCGCACATTGCAGAATGTACAAAGCCATTCATGTTGTACACCGTACATTGCAGAATATACAAAGCCATTCATGTTGTACACCGCACATTGCAGAATGTACAAATCCATTCATGTTGTACACCCTTCATTTCAGAATGTACAAAGCCATTCATGTTGTACACCGCACATTGCAGAATGTACAAAGCCATTCATGTTGTACACCGCACATTGCAGAATGTACAAAGCCATTCATATTGTACACCGCACATTGCGGAATGTACAAATCCATTCATGTTGTACACCGCACATTGCAGAATGTACAAATCCATTCATTTTGTACACCGCACATTGCAGAATGTACAAAGCCATTCATGTTGTACACCGCACATTGCAGAATGTACAAAGCCATTCATGTTGTACACCGCACATTGCAGAATGTACAAAGCCATTCATGTTGTACACCGCACATTGCAGAATGTACAAAGCCATTCATGTTGTACGCCACGCATTGCAGAATGTACAAAGCCATTCATGTTGTACACCGCACATTGCAGAATGTACAAAGCCATTCATGTTGTACACCTGACATTGCAGAATGTACAAAGCCATTTTGTTGTACACCGCACATTGCAAAATGTACAAAGCCATTCATGTTGTACACCGCACATTGCAGAATGTACAAATCCATTCATGTTGTACACCCTTCATTTCAGAATGTACAAAGCCATTCATGTTGTACACCGCACATTGCAGAATGTACAAAGCCATTCATGTTGTACACTGCACATTGCAGAATGTACAAAGCCATTCATGTTGTACACCGCACATTGCAGAATGTACAAAGCCATTCATGTTGTACACCGCACATTGCAGAATGTACAAATCCATTCATTTTGTACACCGCACATTGCAGAATGTACAAAGCCATTCATGTTGTACACCGCACATTGCAGAATGTACAAAGCCATTCATGTTGTACACCGCACATTGCAGAATGTACAAAGCCATTCATGTTGTACACCGCACATTGCAGAATGTACAAAGCCATTCATGTTGTAACCCGCACATTGCAGAATGTACAAAGCCAATCATGTTGTACACCTGACATTGCAGAATGTACAAAGCCATTCATGTTGTACACCGCACATTGCAGAATGTACAAAGCCATTCATGTTGTACACCGCACATTGCAGAATGTACAAAGCCATTCATGTTGTACACATGACATTGCGGAATGTACAAAGCCATTCATGTTGTACACCTGACATTGCGGAATGTACAAAGCCATTCATGCTGTACACCTGACATTGCGGAATGTACAAAGCCATTCATGTTGTACACCTGACATTGCGGAATGTACAAAGCCATTCATGTTGTACACCTGACATTGCGGAATGTACAAAGCCATTCATGTTGTACACCTGACATTGCGGAATGTACAAAGCCATTCATGTTGTACACCTGACATTGCGGAATGTACAAAGCCATTCATGTTGTACACCTGACATTGCGGAATGTACAAAGCCATTCATGTTGTACACCTGACATTGCGGAATGTACAAAGCCATTCATGTTGTACACCTGACATTGCGGAATGTACGAAGCCATTCATGTTGTACACCTGACATTGCGGAATGTATAAAGCCATTCATGTTGTACACCTGATATTGCGGAATGTACAAAGCCATTCATGTTGTACACCTGACATTGCGGAATGTACAAAGCCATTCATGTTGTACACCTGACATTGCGGAATGTACAAAGCCATTCATGTTGTACACCTGACATTGCGGAATGTACAAAGCCATTCATGCTGTACACCTGACATTGCGGAATGTACAAAGCCATTCATGTTGTACACCTGACATTGCGGAATGTACAAAGCCATTCATGTTGTACACCTGACATTGCGGAATGTACAAAGCCATTCATGTTGTACACCTGACATTGCGGAATGTACAAAGCCATTCATGTTGTACACCTGATATTGCGGAATGTACAAAGCCATTCATGTTGTACACCTGACATTGCGGAATGTACAAAGCCATTCATGTTGTACACCTGACATTGCGGAATGTACAAAGCCATTCATGTTGTACACCTGACATTGCGGAATGTACAAAGCCATTCATGTTGTACACCTGACATTGCGGAATGTACAAAGCCATTCATGTTGTACACCTGACATTGCGGAATGTACAGAGCCATTCATGTTGTACACCTGACATTGCGGAATGTACAAAGCCATTCATGTTGTACACCTGACATTGCGGAATGTACAAAGCCATTCATGTTGTACACCTGACATTGCGGAATGTACAAAGCCGAGGGTAAACGCTGACGCCGATAACAGTAATGGGACAAAGCGAATCCCACGCAAGGGGGGGGGGGGGGGGGGGGGGGGGGGGAAACTGAGTCGGTCGACACTGAGCAAGCACTTCCACGCACAAAGTGGGGAATCCCACTCCGAGCTCCTCATTTCCACGAACGCGGCACTTGGCGAGCTGCCCGTATGTGGTCCGCTCTGGCACATGCCGCGCCTTTGGTAGGCGGACACCGGGAGACGCATGAAAAACCACGCCTGGAAAACGGCGTGGAAAGCAGAATGGGACGCCACGAAATGAGGTCACCGCCACCTGCAGGGACGACGGCACGGGAGTCCCGAGGCCCGAGGCTGGGGACGTGTGACGCAAAGGGCGGACGGAAGCCCCGGCTGTCCCGCCATGACGGCTCCCACGCAGCAGCAATAAATAATATGTCCGAGAGAAACTCCACAAGGCCTCGTGACGCGCGCAGTGCATGGAGGTCATCTGTTGCCGTCACTCGCCGCGCGCCCTTTCCTGCCTGTCCACGTCCATCTCCATAGCCAGGCCTGCCTGTCCACGTCCATCCCCCTTCCTCCATAGCCAGGCCTGCCTGTCTACGTCCATCTCACCTCCTCCATAGCCAGGCCTGCCTGTCCACGTCCACCTCCATAGCCAGGTCTGCCTGTCCACGTCCATCCCCCCTCCTCCATAGCCAGGCCTGCCTGTCCACGTCCATCCCCCCTCCTCCATAGCCAGGCCTGCCTGTCCACGTCCACCTCCATAGTCAGGCCTGCGTGTCCACGTCCATCCCACCTCCTCCATAGCCAGGCCTGCCTGTCCACGTCCATCCCCCCTCCTCCATAGCCAGGCCTGCCTGTCCACGTCCATCCCCCCTCCTCCATAGCCAGGCCTGCCTGTCCACGTCCATCCCCCCTCCTCCATAGCCAGGCCTGCCTGTCCACGTCCAGCCCACCTCCTCCATAGCCAGGCCTGCCTGTCCACGTCCATCCCCCCTCCTCCATAGCCAGGCCTGCCTGTCCACGTCCATCCCCCCTCCTCCATAGCCAGGCCTGCCTGTCCACGTCCATCCCCCCTCCTCCATAGCCAGGCCTGCCTGTCCACGTCCATCCCCCCTCCTCCATAGCCAGGTCTGCCTGTCCACGTCCATCCCCCCTCCTCCATAGCCAGACCTGCCTGTCCACGTCCATCTCCCCTCCTCCATAGCCAGGCCTGCCTGTCCACGTCCATCTCCCCTCTTCCATAGCCAGACCTGCCTGTCCACGTCCATCCCCCTCCTCCATAGCCAGGCCTGCCTGTCCACGTCCATCCCACCTCCTCCATAGCCAGGCCTGCCTGTCCACGTCCATCCCCCTCCTCCATAGCCAGGCCTGCCTGTCCACGTCCATCTCCATAGCCAGGCCTGCCTGTCCACGTCCATCCCCCCTCCTCCATAGCCAGGCCTGCCTGTCCACGTCCATCCCCCCTCCTCCATAGCCAGGTTTGCCTGTCCACGTCCATCCCCCTTCCTCCATAGCCAGGCCTGCCTGTCCACGTCCATCCCCCCTCCTCCATAGCCAGGTCTGCCTGTCCACGTCCATCCCACCTCCTCCATAGCCAGGCCTGCCTGTCCACGTCCATCCCCCCTCCTCCATAGCCAGGTCTGCCTGTCCACGTCCATCCCCCCTCCTCCATAGCCAGGCCTGCCTGTCCACGTCCATCTCACCTCCTCCATAGCCAGGCCTGCCTGTCCACGTCCACCTCCATAGCCAGGTCTGCCTGTCCACGTCCATCCCCCCTCCTCCATAGCCAGGCCTGCCTGTCCACGTCCATCTCCATAGCCAGGTCTGCCTGTCCACGTCCATCCCCCCTCCTCCATAGCCAGGCCTGCCTGTCCACGTCCATTCCACCTCCTCCATAGCCAGGCCTGCCTGTCCACGTCCATCCCCCCTCCTCCATAGCCAGGCCTGCCTGTCCACGTCCATCCCCCCTCCTCCATAGCCAGGCCTGCCTGTCCACGTCCATCCCCCCTCCTCCATAGCCAGACCTGCCTGTCCACGTCCATCCCCCCTCCTCCATAGCCAGACCTGTCTGTCCACGTCCACCTCCATAGCCAGGTCTGCCTGTCCACGTCCATCCCCCCTCCTCCATAGCCAGGTCTGCCTGTCCACGTCCACCTCCATAGCCAGGTCTGCCTGTCCACGTCCATCCCCCCTCCTCCATAGCCAGACCTGTCTGTCCACGTCCATCCCCCCTCCTCCATAGCCAGGCCTGCCTGTCCACGTCCACCTCCATAGCCAGGTCTGCCTGTCCACGTCCATCCCCCCTCCTCCATAGCCAGGCCTGCCTGTCCACGTCCATCCCCCCCTCCTCCATAGCCAGGCCTGCCTGTCCACGTCCACCTCCATAGTCAGGCCTGCGTGTCCACGTCCATCCCACCTCCTCCATAGCCAGGCCTGCCTGTCCACGTCCATCCCCCCTCCTCCATAGCCAGGCCTGCCTGTCCACGTCCATCCCCCCTCCTCCATAGCCAGGCCTGCCTGTCCACGTCCATCCCCCTCCTCCATAGCCAGGTCTGCCTGTCCACGTCCAGCCCACCTCCTCCATAGCCAGGCCTGCCTGTCCACGTCCATCCCCCCTCCTCCATAGCCAGGCCTGCCTGTCCACGTCCATCCCCCCTCTCCATAGCCAGGCCTGCCTGTCCACGTCCATCCCCCTCCTCCATAGCCAGGCCTGCCTGTCCACGTCCATCCCCCTCCTCCATAGCCAGGTCTGCCTGTCCACGTCCATCCCCCCTCCTCCATAGCCAGACCTGCCTGTCCACGTCCATCTCCCCTCCTCCATAGCCAGGCCTGCCTGTCCACGTCCATCTCCCCTCTTCCATAGCCAGACCTGCCTGTCCACGTCCATCCCCCCTCCTCCATAGCCAGGCCTGCCTGTCCACGTCCATCCCACCTCCTCCATAGCCAGGCCTGCCTGTCCACGTCCATCTTCCCTCCTCCATAGCCAGGCCTGCCTGTCCACGTCCATCTCCATAGCCAGGCCTGCCTGTCCACGTCCATCCCCCCTCCTCCATAGCCAGGCCTGCCTGTCCACGTCCATCCCCCCTCCTCCATAGCCAGGTTTGCCTGTCCACGTCCATCCCCCTTCCTCCATAGCCAGGCCTGCCTGTCCACGTCCATCCCCCCTCCTCCATAGCCAGGTCTGCCTGTCCACGTCCATCCCACCTCCTCCATAGCCAGGCCTGCCTGTCCACGTCCATCCCCCCTCCTCCATAGCCAGGTCTGCCTGTCCACGTCCATCCCCCCTCCTCCATAGCCAGGCTGCCTGTCCACGTCCATCTCCCTCCTCCATAGCCAGGCCTGCCTGTCCACGTCCACCTCCATAGCACCGCCTGCCTGTCCACGTCCATCCCCCTCCTCCATAGCCAGGCCTGCCTGTCCACGTCCATCCTCCATAGCCAGGTCTGCCTGTCCACGTCCATCCCCCCTCCTCCATAGCCAGGCCTGCCTGTCCACGTCCATCCACCTCCTCCATAGCCAGGCCTGCCTGTCCACGTCCATCCCCCCTCCTCCATAGCCAGGCCTGCCTGTCCACGTCCATCCCCCTCCTCCATAGCCAGGCCTGCCTGTCCACGTCCATCCCCCCTCCTCCATAGCCAGGCCTGCCTGTCCACGTCCATCCCCCCTCCTCCATAGCCAGGCCTGCCTGTCCACGTCCATCCCCCTCCACATAGCCAGGTCTGCCTGTCCACGTCCATCCCCCCTCCTCCATAGCCAGGTCTGCCTGTCCACGTCCACCCTCTCCATAGCCAGGTCTGCCTGTCCACGTCCATCCCCCTCCTCCATAGCCAGACCTGCCTGTCCACGTCCATCCCCCCTCCTCCATAGCCAGGCCTGCCTGTCCACGTCCATCTCCATAGCCAGGTCTGCCTGTCCACGTCCATCCCCCCTCCTCCATAGCCAGACCTGCCTGTCCATGTCCATTCCCCCTCCTCCATAGCCAGGCCTGCCTGTCCACGTCCATCCCCCCTCCTCCATAGCCAGGTCTGCCTGTCCACGTCCATCCCCCCTCCTCCATAGCCAGGCCTGCCTGTCCACGTCCATCCCCCCTCCTCCATAGCCAGGCCTGCCTGTCCACGTCCATCTCCATAGCCAGGTCTGCCTGTCCACGTCCATACCCCCTCCTCCATAGCCAGGCCTGCCTGTCCACGTCCATCCCCCCTCCTCCATATCCAGGCCTGCCTGTCCACGTCCAACTCCATAGCCAGGCCTGCCTGTCCACGTCCATCCCCCCTCCTCCATAGCCAGGCCTGCCTGTCCACGTCCATCTCCATAGTCAGGCCTGCCTGTCCACGTCCATACCCCCTCCTCCATAGCCAGGCCTGCCTGTCCACGTCCATCTCCATAGTCAGGCCTGCCTGTCCACGTCCATCCCCCTTCCTCCATAGCCAGGCCTGCCTGTCCACGTCCATCCCCCCTCCTCCATAGCCAGGCCTGCCTGTCCACGTCCATCTCCATAGCCAGGCCTGCCTGTCCACGTCCATTCCACCTCCTCCATAGCCAGGCCTGCCTGTCCACGTCCATCCCCCCTCCTCCATATCCAGGCCTGCCTGTCCACGTCCATCCCCCCTCCTCCATAGCCAGGCCTGCCTCTCCACGTCCATCCCCCCTCCTCCATAGCCAGGCCTGCCTGTCCACGTCCATCCCACCTCCTCCATAGCCAGGCCTGCCTGTCCACGTCCATCTCCATAGCCAGGCCTGCCTGTCCACGTCCGTCCCCCCTCCTCCAGAGCCAGGCCTGCCTGTCCACGTCCGTCCCCCCTCCTCCATAGCCAGGCCTGCCTGTCCACGTCCATCTCCATAGCCAGGTCTGCCTGTCCACGTCCATCCCCCCTCCTCCATAGCCAGGCCTGCCTGTCCACGTCCATCCCCCTCCTCCATAGCCAGTTCTGCCTGTCCACGTCCATCCCCCCTCCTCCATAGCCAGGCCTGCCTGTCCACGTCCATCCCCCCTCCTCCATAGCCAGGCCTGCCTGTCCACGTCCATCCCCCCTCCTCCATAGCCAGGCCTGCCTGTCCACGTCCATCTCCATAGCCAGGTCTGCCTGTCCACGTCCATCCCCCCTCCTCCATAGCCAGGCCTGCCTGTCCACGTCCATCCCCCCTCCTCCATAGCCAGGCCTGCCTGTCCACGTCCAACTCCATAGCCAGGCCTGCCTGTCCACGTCCATCCCCCCTCCTCCATATCCAGGCCTGCCTGTCCACGTCCATCTCCATAGTCAGGCCTGCCTGTCCACGTCCATACCCCCTCCTCCATAGCCAGGCCTGCCTGTCCACGTCCATCCCCCTTCCTCCATAGCCAGGCCTGCCTGTCCACGTCCATCCCCCCTCCTCCATAGCCAGGCCTGCCTGTCCACGTCCATCCCCCCTCCTCCATAGCCAGGCCTGCCTGTCCACGTCCATCCCCCCTCCTCCATTGCCAGGCCTGCCTGTCCACGTCCATCCCCCCTCCTCCATATCCAGGCCTGCCTGTCCACGTCCATCTCCATAGTCAGGCCTGCCTGTCCACGTCCATCCCCCCTCCTCCATAGCCAGGCCTGCCTGTCCACGTCCATTCCACCTCCTCCATAGCCAGGCCTGCCTGTCCACGTCCATCCCCCCTCCTCCATATCCAGGCCTGCCTGTCCACGTCCATCTCCATAGTCAGGCCTGCCTGTCCACGTCCATCCCCCCTCCTCCATAGCCAGGCCTGCCTGTCCACGTCCATCCCACCTCCTCCATAGCCAGGCCTGCCTGTCCACGTCCATCCCACCTCCTCCATAGCCAGGCCTTCCTGTCCACGTCCATCTCCATAGCCAGGCCTGCCTGTCCACGTCCGTCCCCCCTCCTCCATAGCCAGGTCTGCCTGTCCACGTCCATCCCCCTTCCTCCATAGCCAGGCCTGCCTGTCCACGTCCAGCCCACCTCCTCCATAGCCAGGCCTGCCTTTCCACGTCCATCCCTCCTCCTCCATAGCCAGGCCTGCCTTTCCACGTCCATCCCACCTCCTCCTCTCGTCTCAGCTCTGGCCTGGCTCTAGAGAGGGACGCCATTGGTGGCAGCGGCTCTCTCCTCCATCGCCAGGCCTGCATGTCACGCTGCAGCCAGGCTGTGCCGGCACGTGACATTGACATGTCTGTTTTCTCGTATCAGTCCCTCGCGTTCCATGTTAGTACCTCCTGTCATGAAGGTAAAGGTCTGGTCCCTCCAGGTTTACTGGAGGTCCTACAGACTTTATCTGTCTGTCTGTCTGTCTGTCTGTCCCGACTCCACGGCTTATATCTCCAAAACTACTGGACAGATTTCCTTGAGATTTTGCACACTAACTGGAAGTTAGGTCCGATTGAATGTATCAAATGTTCAGAATCGAGGCTTGAAGAGAAAGTGTTTTTTTAAGGTCGTACACTCCAGAGCGCCTCCCCAAATACGCGGTTCATAGAATGGCCAAATTGCGTAATGTTTGACGTCATTAACAACGTGACGTCATTTGCAAGTAGAGTTTCCAGGAGCGTGGGTCCTATATAGAATCCATGCGAGAATGAATAATTTAGAGAACATTGGAGAGGATAGAAGGATTT
>JAWQFJ010023008.1:0-16110 GCA_034096865.1 Theodoxus fluviatilis | reverse complement strand
TGACGAAGAGAGAGCAGACGGAGAGACAAAGCCATTTGGTGTCTGAGGAAACTCGTGTGCTGACTGCTATTCTACCAGTTATAAGAAACAGTCCTGATAACTTGAAAGTTTGGATGCAGGTGAGAGACTTAGGAACCTGCATCAAGATCGCCTGCCTCAAACAGTTTACGACTTGCGGTCACCATGTCCTTTTCTGCCAGGCCTTCGCACGCATTAGAGACAGATAGGAACACCTTTGACCTGACAACTGTACCTACTGTACTTCATACATGAACTATGTTTCTTCAAGCTTGATCTGAACACAAGCCACTGACCGGTTTACGGGACGGACTGCATGAGGGATGGAGGGGTTCGCCGTTGGAGGAAAAGGCGCGGGGGATGGTTGTCTTAAAGAAATGTAGGCATTCTAGAGATTGTTGTCATACGTCAGTCCCCAGTGCGTTATTGACTCACATGCACTGAAAGCCAAAGTGCACGAGTTCTATGTACTCTTTGTCTCGTTCCGTTCTTTTTTTTCTTTTTTTCTAACTCCGTTTCGTCCGTCCGGGCGTCCGGGCGTCCGGGCGTCCGGCGTCCGTTTAAAACTTTAACGTTGGATTTTTCTCGGAGACGATTAAGTCTATCAACACCAAATGTGGCATGATGGTGTATGATGACAAGGCCTCAAAAAACATACATAGTGACTTGACCTTGCTTCAAGGTCAAGGTCACAGGAGCCATAAATGTGGTCTCAAAAACAGTCATTTTTCACATTTTCCAATTTTCTCCCACGTTATTGAGAATGGCGACCTAGCTACAAGTGGTATATAGGTCAAAGCAAGCCCTATCTTTTGATACCAGTTTGGTTGACCTTGCTTCAAGGTCAAGGTCACAGGAGCTCTTCAGAGTTGGATTGTATACATATTTTGAAGTGACCTTGACCCTGAACTATGGAAGATAACTGTTTTAAACTTAATAATTATGTGGGGCACATGTTATACTTTCATCATGAGACACATTTGGTCACATATCGTCAAGGTCAAGGTCACTTTGACCCTTATGAAATGTGACCAAAATGGGGTAGTGAACCACTAAAAGTGACTATATCTCATGGTAGAAAGTGCCAATAAGCACCATAGTGCTTCCTATGTCTTGAATGAACAGCTTTGTGTTGCATGACCTTGAATGACCTTGACCTTGGGTCAAGGCCACATGTATTTTGGTAGGAAAAATGTGTAAAGCATTTCTTTGTGTATGTCACTGCTAGGTGTAGTTGTTTGACCTTGACCTTAAGGTCAACTGAAGGTCAAGGTCATGTAAAGGTCAAGGTCAAGCATGTGAGTCGTATGGGCTTTGCCCTTCTTGTTGTATCATAGCTTCTCCAGTAATACGAGTCGTTTCTCCTGCCCGTTTGGCAAAGACAGTCCAGAGCTGGAGCAGTCTAGTTCACTAGAGACTGCGCCCAACGGCAAAAGTGTCTGAGTCTCTAGCCCAGTTGACATCACGTGATGGAAGGTTTTCGTCTGAAATATGCAAATGGAGGTCACACGAGAAGCTTGTGGGATAGCCGATCTGCTCCCTGACATACGCCGTTAAAGTAGTTTTAAGACTAATTCGCCCAAATCTCTTAACTTACTCCTGTTGAGACAATAAACAAGCGTTTATTCTATAAAATAAAATGTTAGTGTTGAAATGGAAACAAGTTTTGACATCTGAATGATTTCTGTAAAAGGTGGAGAAACAAATAGTATCAGAACGAACTATTTTTGGCGCAATGATGTAATGCGAAGGGTCAAGTCTAATACGCATTCATTGCGAACTGTGCCAGAGTCACGTGACTCGGGTTCACAGAATGGTGCTGGAGTGGGCAGTAGCTTTCACCCATAACCATAGGAACAGCTCCACGGTGCAGGAACTCTGTGTGTGTGTGTGTGTGTGTGTGTGTGTGTGTGTGTGTGCCCTTGCGCGTGTGTGTGCATGTATGTATGTATGTATGTGTGTGTGTGTGCTTGTACGCCTGTGTGTGTGTGTGTGTGTGTGTGTGTGTGTGTGCTTGTACGCGTGTGTGTGTGTGTGTGTGTGTGTGTGTGTGTGTGTGCTTGTACGCCTGTGTGTGTGTGTGTGTGTGTGTGTGCCCTTGCGCGTGTGTGTGCATGTATGTATGTATGTGTGTGTGTGTGCTTGTACGCCTGTATGTGTTTGTGTGTTTGCGTATGTTTAGTTGATAACTGTCGTGTGTAGAATTTTTGTGCATTTTCTAGAGCGTTTTGCCTTCCTTGGCAGCATCAGAGCGCGTGGCAGTGGTGTGGAGATGGCGCACAGAGAGGGAGGTCTGGGCAGCGGCCAGGAGCGCGAGTTGCGCGAGGACGCCAGGGCGGAGGTGGCGGGGCTGGGGCTGACTGCAGGCCCACAGAACCAGGAGGCGAGGCGCTCCGCTCCCCACTGCAGGAGGTTCTCTGAGAGAGACTTGGGTAGCCCCGAACACCATCTCGCCGCCGCCTCCAGCTCGGACTCCGCCAGTGCCATTGGCGACCAGCTGGCGATAGGGGCCAGGCGGCCTCCAGACGGGGGCCAGGGTGGGGCGGCCCTCTTCCCTGAACACCGCAACGTCTCCGCCGAGCCTGAAGAGTATCGAGACAGGGGAGGCTACTCCTACTGGCTTAGAGATGACTTGTACCAGGAAAGACATTTCGCGGAGGAACCCATGGAGCCGGGGAGGACAGAGGAGAACTGCAGTGTCAATACCCCCCCAGCCTCACCTCGAAACCGACCACGCCGGCTGAGCCCCGTAAGAAACCTACCTGGCATCTCGAGCTACGTGTCACTGTACCCCTCCTCCTACGATGACAGCGTGGGATCGCCGGGCACGATCCGTGCTGAGAATCCGAGCACCGCAAGTGAGAAGAACCTGCACGCAGGAAAAGCCAGCAGAAAAAATGACGTTGAAAACTGTTATGATGAGAACGCTTTCTCCGAACAGGATTCTGACTGTACGTGGAGAGGAGAGAGAGAGATCCCTGGTGCCCAAGAAATACAAGACATGCAGCATTTCTCGGTGAGTAATGAGGATAGGGGGAAAAGTATCTGGCGTCGAGAAACCAAAGGATACTTTACAGAGACAAGTCTGTTCAGTGAAAATGAACCAACTTCCTGCGAGATTCAAAGACAGCATCGTGATAAGATTTTCAGTCAGTATTTTGAGCAGTCACCAAGAGACGAGGAGTCTGACGAAGCAGAACAAACTGTGAATCCACGGACTCGGATTTCATCGAGGGAGCTGGGCACAGCCAATGTCATGGAGACAAAGTTCAACTGCTTCCCTTTCCAAAGCAAACACGAAGATCCTCTCACACGAAACTCTGCCATGAACTCGAATGGAAAGACGCACAATCGTAACGAGAGAGTGGAAAGCAGTGAATCTCTCGGTAAAAGAGCTTTTGTTGCAGAACGTTTTGACACACACGAAACTACTTTTCCCCTGGAGAACGCAAGGGAACCACGAGAACAGCGCAAAGATTTCAAACGCCGTACTTATTCCCAGGGAGATCTAAGCCCCGAGGGCTCCTGGAATGACAACCACAGCTTGCTGGGCGACGCCACTGCGCCGCGCTCCCAGTGCTCTGCCTCAGATTCCAAGCTTGACCGGGAAGCGGAAATGGAGAACGGCCGTAAAGGTCAAGGTCAGGGGACAGAGGTCATCGCTACGGACGCGTCTCGGGCAAAGGGCTGCCGGAGTTTTTGGTCGTCATGGCAACGTGGTGAAGAGGGAGTAGCGCGGACTGTTCCAGACACTGAGAAGGGAGACACGGGGATGAACGTCCCCGGTGCGAGAAGACAGGAAAAGGCGGAATGCAACTCAAACGCCACTCCTTTCCACCACAGCTTCTTCCGTACTTGTTCAGATTCATCCTCGTATGTGCTCCAAGGGCTGGAAACTGGCGGGAAAAAAACGTCGCAGCACGCTCTCGTGCAAACGGACGAGTCAGACATCGGTCTCATCTCAGAAACAGACGAGTCAGACATTGGTTCTATTTCAGCGAAGGAAGCAGTCACTGATTCACACCTGCCGAGTGATACTGCATCCAGCAACTGCACGGACGAACTCTCAACATCCTCCTCGCGCAGGGAAGAAAACTGGTCCAAAACCAACGACAGAGAAACCAGGGAACAACCGGAGTTTCCAAACGAAACACTTCAAGAGATAACCAGTGTGAACAAGGCTCACAACCGCGACGTTGAAATCAAGTCAGAAATGGAAAAGGCAGAACTCCAGAATGGAATGGACCGTCCTGTCAACCAGACACCAGAGGAAGACGCTGCTCAGCACCAAGCTAAGAAAGCAGCTGGGAGTGCGCCATCGCTTGCAGACGAGACCAACAAAGCTGACCCAGAAAGCATGGTGGAAAGGTCAGCGTCGCCGTTTGGAAGCATCCCCAAGACCTCCATCCCCCCCAGCCGTTGCTGCCCGGAGCTGGTGGTCAGGGAACTGGAAGGCGTGGAGGTGGGAGTGGGGTCGGTGAGCAACCTGCAGCGATGGCAGCGTTGCATGGACAGTCTCTTCGACGTCCGGCGCCACTCCCTCGGTCAGACTGACTCGCCTCGCCAGAGCCAGCAGGGGACGCATGCGGAAGACGACAAAGGCAGCGCGCCCTCAGGCGCAGCGAGAGCAGAAGCGACCCAGATTTCGTCAAGGTCTCCTGCAGCAGAGTGCAACGCATCGCCCGTGGAAGTCAACAACGAGGAAGAGCGAGACAACTCCTGTCCTTCAGACGATGATCCAGACCTCCTGTACGATTGGAAAAGGTCCCTAGAACGTTGCGAATCTGACTCACAAATTGAGAGAGACTCGGAATTCACCGCCATAACATCTGGTAGCGATATGGCGGACGGTTCGGACGACTTTGAAGAGAACTCCAAAGAAAACGTCTCGCTGGCCAGGCTCTTAAGCGAGATAAAGGCCCGAGCGGGTCGGCTGACGTCCAGTGCTTCGTACAGCACGCCCTACACAGCCTGGACCTCCAGAGACAGGGGAATGGGATCCAGCTATGGAGGAAGTTCTTGGCAGCATGAGTACCTGTACGAATGTTCCAGTCTCGAGCAGTCATCCTCTTTCTCCCTCACACGAAGCGACACCGCGTCTTCTACACTCAACGACGACCCGAGGCAGCTGAGGTGGAGCGAGTCTCCGTTGGTTACTGACGATGAGGGCAGCGACACATCAGACGAGTCTGCGCAAGACAAACTGTGGCTGCGACTGCCCCTGAGTCAGATGGCGGGCGAGGCGGACGCAGGGACGGACGGGGGCCGGGAGAGACCCGCCTTCCTTCCCAGGACCACGTCTCGTCTATCCAAGCTCATCTATGCCCTCCACTCCAACGTGCAGCTCCAGCGCTACTGCAGCCGAGCACCCTCCAGCCCCAGGGGCCGCAAGAGGAAGTCCGAAGAGGACCTCCGGCTGCGCGAGTCGCCCCCAGCTCTGCGCTCTATCCTGAAGTGCCGCGCTGCCGATCCCCGGACACAAGGTCGCGTGACGTTCGGCAAGGCCACGCCAAGGGTTTCCAGGAAACGCCTGCGCTTCTCCGAGGAGGCGGACATCTGCGTGTACTCGTGCGACATGAACCTGGAGGGCTTCTGCCCAGATGACCAAAGTGGCGGACTTGACAGGGGCGAGCAGGAGGATGACGAGGACTCAGAGATGAATCGGTGCGAGAGCTCACTGTCCAGCCTCTCGCTGCTGGTCGAGGAGGCGGCAGTCAGTCAGGAGAGCGAGATCGTGTTCATGGAACACCTGCACGCCGAGGACAGGCCGTCCTGCAGACGCGCTTACAGTTACACGGAGGAGGACACTCCTCGACGCGTCTATGGCGACGACACGGCTTTCGTCAGACACGCCTCGTCCATCATGAACAACCTCAAGTCGCTCGCCGGCACCACACGCTCCCTGGAGTGCTCCGACCAGGAGCCAGGCACACGGGAGAAGGTCTATGGCGACGCCGCCGCGAAGCCTGGCAGTACAAACCTGAACAACTCCTCTCACTACGACCACTGCCATCTGGCGCGAACCACGTCCCTCTGCAGTCGTCGTGTGACGTCACTCCGCCCTTCCGGTGTTGGAGGCCTTATTGCCAATACGGCAAGCGACATGAGGATGAAAATGCAAAGCAGGAACTTGGGTTGCAATGTCGCACATAAGTTGGCATTACGATCTGTGAAGAGACAAAATCGTTCCTCAGTGAAGCGCAGCAGTCATCGAGGTGTGGAGCCAGGGGTCAAAGACACAGGCAGGAGACGTCAGGCCGCGTGTCGTCAGCGCGGTGGCAGGGCTAAGGCGGCTCGCCGCAGAGGAGCCAGGGTTAGGAAGGACCCCCCGAGCGTCGCACTGTCCTCCAGTACGCGCCAGGCTCCACGACGACACAACTTCCTCCCTGAAATCGACCACTTGATATTCGTCGAGGCCGACACTGCCGCAGCGGAAACTTACTCGAACCAGAGGCAGCGACGGATGGAGCACTTGAGGAAAACATTCAAGCTTGGTGGACGCGCCGTCAACAGCATCCGATGGCAGAACATGTCCAACAACGGGAACAGCGACTCCACAGAGAAGAAGCTAGCGGGAACGAGGAGAAGGGGAGGCGCCCGACGCGAGGAGCCGGAGGCGAATTCTGGCCAGGGCTTGAGAGACATCCCCAGAGCTCCGGAGTCCACGCCAGACGACCTGCCCACGTCCTTTATGGGTCTCAGTCTGCGCGAGGACGATGTCGCTGCCCGTCACGGGGCTGACAGACGGATGCTAGGTGACGCTGTGGCCGTCCTCACAAATGCCACGCTGGAGAGAACGAGTGCCCCCCTCCTAGAGGCGCGCGGCACATCGCACGGGAGAGATGAGGGCGGCTCCACCATAGCTCCCAACACCACACGCGGGCGCATTGCTCAGGGCGGCCGCACCGCGAGTCGTGACGGCGCAGCTCGACAAGAAGCCCGTGATGAGAGCGAGCAGCAGCAGGAAGTGGCAGAGGATCATGCGAGACTGGAGTGGCAGCCGTTTCCAAACGAAGTCACCATGCAGATGGTTCCCCCAGCCGTGGGCGACGCGTGCGCGGACGACATCTTTATCATGGACATCGAGAGCAACCTGAGCCTGGAGTTTGGGCGGGCAGACGAGGAGGGCGAACAGCGCGAACTGGAGGCGGGGGACCAGGCTCCCAGGACGGGGGACATGGTGGCGCCCCTGGAACAAGACCTGGACCCCTCTCTGGTGGCTCTCAACACCAACAACTCCCACCTGTCCATCTCCGATACCGACAACTCCCACTTGCCTTTCCTCAATACCGATATATCCCACCTGCCCTTCCTCAGGGCGGACAGCTTCTACCTGGCTTTGTGCAACACCGACGTTTCCTGTCTGGGGCCCAGCCTGACACGCGACGATGGACGGGTGTTCCTCCTGCTGCTGTGTGTGTCAGGCGTCCTGCTGGTGCAGCTCATCTGCGCCAATTTCATCTTGAACATCGTCCGACACCTGTGGGAGTGGGAGGGTCTAGAAATTTACAGCGCCAGCGATGAGGAAATCGACGACATCATCGACGCGTTGGATGGGTCTCATCCTTCTGACAGCTCACTCATCAGCTGGATAGAGGCCACAATCATCTACATTGTCGTCTTCGTATTCTTCTTTTGAAGGTAACTCACCGCCATTGCATTCCCTCCACTACCCCCACAGTCTCCCAGTCATCACCATCACCTTCATCACTTCCGCCATCACCATCACTAACCACTTTCACAATCACAACCACTTTCACCACCACCAATACCACCACCACCACCACCACCTCATGGAGGTGCTGTCCTCCACCCTCGTATGTGTGTGCCTGCCTTTTAACTTCGCATACTTTTTATGTGTGCTTGCCCTTTAAACCTTGCATGTGTTGCACTTTGTCGACGACAGTTGGTGAGATTGTTTGTGTGCCTGTGGTTGGGTGGAATTTTCCTTGGCTTGACACAGCGATGGTTAGCTGAGTTTTGATCCTGTTGTATTTTTTCCTGCTACTGAACTACGCAGAGCGCGTTGCACGAGTTTTTCCCAGCATTCATAGGTTCGATTGCAGTGTTCGCCCTTTAGCCTTTTTTATGCGGCAGCGATTGTTCTGGATATTCGTATTGCTTTCTCGGCCGAGATAAGATGTTTTTGCGAACAGCATCAGAATTCGCGTCATCAAACAGCTTCGGAATTCGCGTCATAGAATTGCCGAGAGGGTTGTGTTCATTATGGCGGTGTAATTATATGTATTATAACCGCGGCGACTTTTGCGTAAAAGTCTGAATTCGAATACGGGTGTGTACTCGTGAGATTTCATAGGCCTGTGTGAGGCCTCCGTTGTCTTCTGTCAAAGACGGAACCGGTCTGCCGCAAGGCGTCCATTCATCTTGTAACTGGCAAGCCTCTCCTGCATGAAGATGCTACCCCACGCTTCAGGCTGCTGCCGGGCGTGACGTCCTACCCCCATGCCTAACCCACTCCGCTCAACTTCAACCTGGTACCCTGCTCACCAGCTGCGGAAGTGGTCCTGGTCTACGTGTGTTCAGCAAAGACTCTTTCTCTATTATCATTTGGTGCTGCTGCATAGTTGTCTAGTTTTTGTGAAATTATTTGCCTTTAGAGACGACTTCTTATCCCTCCAGGTTTACTGGAGGTCCTCACAGCTTTATCCCTCCAGGTTTACTGGAGGTCCTCACAGCTTTATCCCTCCAGGTTTACTGGAGGTCCTCACAGCTTTGTCTGTCTCTCTCTCTCTCTCTCTCTCTCTCTGTGTGTGTGTGTGTGTGTGTGTGTGTGTGTGTGTGTCTGTCTGTCTGTCTGTCTGTCTGTCTGTCTGTCTGTCTGTCTGTCTGTCTGTCTGTCTGTCAGTCAGTCCCGACTTAACGGCTGATATCTCAAAAACTACTAGACGGATTTCCTTGACATTTTGCACACTTACTGGAAGTTAGGTCCGATTGAATGTATGAAATTTTCATAATAATAATAATAATAATACAGACTATTTGTACGCGCATACCTTCCCTAATAGGCAAGCTCATGGTGTTTACAATGAAAGTCCACACTCATACAAAGCATTCCAACACTCGCACCCTGTACAGTTGAAATAAAAGAAAAATTAAATACAATACAGTTAATTAAATAGCAGGCAATAAACAAAACACGAAACATAAAAGAGGCGCCTTGTGAAGCACTTCACTGCTCGTCAGAAAAGTCTGACCAGAACAGGTGTGTCTTGAGGGAGGTTTTGAACTGGGACATGGAATCAGAGTGACGGACAGGGAAAGGTAGGCTATTCCACGTTACAGGGCCGATGTAAGAAAAAGCTCGCTGTCCCTGGGTTTTCTTTTTGCGACGGGGGACATTTAACTTTAGTGTGTCTGCAGCTGAACGGTTATTTCTAGCGGGGGTGTAGACAGTGAGAATTTCTTTGAGTGCGTGTGGTGCAGTCTGATTGAAGAAGTTGAAACACATAGTGGCTAGCTTATACTCTATCCTCTGAGCGACGGGGAGTCAATGCAGTGCACGAAGGAGTTTGGATGTGGGAGTTCTCTTGGGACATCTAAAAACTAATCTAACAGCAGTGTTTTGGACTTTTTGCAGTTTGTTTAGCAGAGTGTCAGGAATGCCGGCAAGAAGAGTATTTCCATAATCAAGACGGGACAGAACAAGGGAAGTGACAAGGGTTTGAGTGGCCTGTTGTGAAAGATAGTGACGAATAGTGCTAATTTTCCTTAACTCGTAGTAAACTAACAGGCAAACTTTGTTCACATGAACTCTCATAGAAAGATCATCATCGAACATGACACCTAAGTTTCTAACAGACTTTGAGAATTCTATCTCACTCTGACCTATGGTTAGTTTCAGAATCGAGGTTTGATAAGAAAGTGACTGTTTTTACGTTTTGGTGTTGCAAAAAAGGCAAGGGACGGAACTATGAGCCAACTCAAGGGAAGTTTTGGCATGTGTGACGTGATCATTTGACGTGGAATAACATGACGTAATTTCTAATTTCGAGGAGATTGGACATTAGTGAAGGAGAAAGAAGGATTTTTTATCCCTCCTTGTTTACTGGAGGTCCTCACAGCTTTATGGATTAGCTCACTCGGTACGAGCGTCGAATACTTTTTAGTCGCTGGGACATGCTTGGTTGTAGGGGGTGCGCGTACGGGTTCGAATCAGCACAGAAGCTTCTTTTTTTAATGTGTGTATGGTATTCGAGAAAGAGAGCCACCCCACCCGTTGTTGTACACGTGAGAGGTTGCGGGTTCGAACCTTACTCCCCCCCCCCCCCCCTCTTTTCTCGAGAGGTTGCGGGTTTGAACCCGATCTTTTTTGACTCACATGCGAAGCAAAAGTGAGTCTATGTACTCACCCGTTTCGTCCGTCCGGGCGTCCGGGAGTCCGGTCCGGGCGTCCGGGCGTCCGAAAACTTTAACGTTGGATTTTTCTTGTTTGTTTCCTTGTCTTTGTTAAAGTTTTATTGTTTTTTTGACTCACATGCGAAGCAAAAGTGAGTCTTTGTACTCACCCGTTTCGTCCGTCCGGGCGTCCGGGCGTCTGTAAAAAACTGTAACGTTAGATTTTTCTCGGAGACTATTGAGTCTATCAACACATAATTTGGCATGATGGTGTATGATGACAAGGCGTCAAAAAACATACATAGTGACTTGACCTTGCTTCAAGGTCAAGGTCGCAGGGGCCGTAATTGTTGTCTAAAAAACAGCCATTTTTCACATTTTCCCAATTTTTGACTCACATGCGAAGCAAAAGTGAGTCTATGTACTCACCCGATTCGGGCGTCCGGGCGTCCGTTTAAAACTTTAACGTTGGATTTTTCTCGGAGACTATTAAGTCTGTCAACACCCAATTTGGCATGATGGTGTATGATGACAAGGCCTCAAAAAACATACATAGTGACTTGACCTTGCTTCAAGGTCAAGGTCGCAGGGGCCATAAATATTGTCAAAAAAACAGCCATTTTTCATATTTTCTCCATTTTCTCTGACGTTTTTAAAATTGGATACCTGACCTATATATGGTATATAGGGCAAAGTAAGCCCTATCTTTTGACACCAGTTTGGTTGACATAGCTTCAAGGTCAAGGTCACAGGAGCTCTTCAAAGTTGGATTGTATACATATTTTGAAGTGACTTTGACCCTGAACTATGGAAGATAACTGTTTCAAACTTCATAATTATGTGGGGCACATGTTATACTTTCATCATGAGACACATTTGGTCACATATCATCAAGGTCAAGGTCACTTTGACCCTTATGAAATGTGACCAAAATGGGGTAGTGAACCACTAAAATTGACTATATCTCATGATAGAAAGTGCCAATAAGCACCATTGTGCTTCTTATGTCTTGAATTAACAGCTTTGTGTTGCATGACCTTGGATGACCTTGACCTTGGGTCAAGGCCACATGTATTTTGGTAGGAAAAATGTGTAAAGCATTTCTTAGCGTATGATATCATTGCTAGGTGTAGTTGTTTGACCTTGACCTTGAGGGTCACCTGAAGGTCAAGGTCATGTAAAGGTCAAGGTCAAGCATGTGAGTCGTATGGGCTTTGCCCTTCTTGTCTCTGAAGTTTTTGAGATTGAATACCTGCCCTATATATGGTGTATAGGGCAAAGTAATCCCTATCTTTTGATACCAGTTTCATTGCCCTTGCTTCAAGGTCAAGGTCACAGGAGCTCATTAAAGTTGGATTGTGTACATATTTTGAAGTGACCTTGACCCTGAACTATGGAAGATAACTCTTCCAAACTTCATAACATTGTAGTACACATGTTATACTTTTATTCTAGGTCACCCGTGTTGTCCGTCCGGGCGTCTGGGCGTCCGTCCGGGCGTCCGTCCGGGCGGCGATATTGCCTTTCCCATAGTACTTAGGCACAGTCTCGCCTAAGCCACGCCCCCCGGGTCCTTGCCAGTATGTGCGGAGACGCCATTATGTTTGGATTATCAGGGCAGAGTGAGAGTACATTCGTTACTCGGATTTTCACATGTGCGGAGATTAAAAGACTTTCTCGATCAAGAGTGGTCTGAATGAGTGGCGGACATTGGATACATGTATGATTGTGCGTCGATGCAAACCCCACGTGGGATTCTCACGGTCCGAGACCATGTGAATTCACACATGCCACGAAATATTTTCAGACGGTCCGCCGTTTGATTGAAACTGCAGAGCACTTCATTCGATAATTCAATTTGGCTAAGAATGGCTCTCACAATTTCTACCACGTTTTCTCCGGAATTCTATGCTAAATTACGATCTGTACGCATCAAGTATGTTCAGAGAAATGTGCGACAGACTTGTGCCTCCCATCATTTGCGAATCATTCGGCATGATTCTGCCCGATTCTATGCTAACTTACGATCTGTACGCATCAAGGAAGTTCGTCCATGAACAGAGAAATGTGCGACAGACTTGTGCCTCCCATCATTTGCGAATCATTCGGCATGATTCTGCCCGTTTTCGTTGTGACATGTACATGTATGATTGTGCGCCGATGAAAACCCCACGTGGGATTCTCACGGTCCGAGACCATGTGAATTCACACATGCCACGAAATATTTTCAGACGGTCCGCCGTTTGATTGGAAATGCAGAGCACCTCATTCGATAATTCAATTTGGCTAAGAATGGCTCTCACAATTTCTACCACGTTTTCTCCGGAATTCTATGCTAACTTACGATCCGTACGCATCAAGTATGTTCACAGAAATGTGCGACAGACTTGTGCCTCCCATCATTTGCGAATCACGGCATGATTCTAATTTAAAACAGACACACCACTTCCAAATACCACTGCAGTGCACCTTTAAACTGCACACAGCATAACAAAAGTAGCCTGCATCTTAGGGCTGGAGACGTTAAACTGAAAAACCAACCAGCCTGCATCTGTTCAGAGTACAGCAGGGGGGGTTTTCCCTTCTGGGTCCGTGAGCTATTATTAGATTCGCTATGACGCATTTCAGGCATGCGCAAGGACCCGGGGGGCGTGGCTTAGGCGAGACTGTGCCTAAGTACTATGGGAAAGGCAATATCGCGGGCGGGCGTCAGGGCGTCTGGTCGTCCTGTAATCAGTAAAAAAACTTTAACGTTGGATTTTTCTCGGAGACTATTAAGTCTATCAACACCCAATTTGGCATGATGGTGTATGATGACAAGGCGTACCAAAACAAACATAGTGACCTTACCTTGCTTCAAGGTCAAGGTCACAGGAGGTCTTTAAAGTGGGATTGTATACATATTTTGAAGTGACCTTGACCCTGAACTATGAAAGATAACTCTTCCAAACTTCCTAACATTGTAGTTCACATGTTAAACTTTCATACTAGGTCACCCGTGTCGTCCGTCCGGGCGTCCGGGCGTCCGGGCGTCCAGGCGTCTGAGCGTCCTGTCGTCCGTAAAAAAACTTTAACGTTGGATTTTTCTCGGAGACTATTAATTTTATCAACATCCAATTTGTCATGATGGTGTATGATGACAAAGCATACAAAAACGTACATGGCGACTTGACCTTGCTTCAAGGTCAAGGTCACAAGGGCCGTAAATGTTTAAAAAACAGCCATTTTTCACTTTTTCCCAATTTCCGCTAAAGGTTTTAAGATTGGATGTCTGACCTATAAATGGTATATAGGGCAAAGTAATACCTATCTTTTGATACTAGTTTGGTTGACCTTGCTTTAAGGTCAAGGTCACAGGAGCTCTTCAAAGTTGGATTGTATACATATTTTGAAGAGACATTGACCCTGAACTATGGAAGATAACTGTTTCAAACTGAACAATTATGTGGGGCACATGTTATACGTTCATCATGAGACACATTTGGTCACATATCATCAAGGTCAAGGTCTTTTGACCTTTATGAAATGTGACCAAAATGGGGTAGTGAACCACTAAAAGTGACCATATCTCATGGTAGAAAGTGCCAATAAGCACCATTGTGCTTCCTATGTCTTGAATTAACAGCTTTACAAGTGTTGCGTGACCTTGGATGACCTTGACTTTGGGTCAAGGCGACATGTATTTTGGTAGGAAAATGTGTAAAGCATTTCTTAGTGTATGATGTCATTGGTAGGTTTAGTTGTTTGACCTTGAGCTTGACCTTGAAGGTCACCTGAAGGTCAAGGTCATGTAAAGGCCAAGCATGTTAGTCGTATGGGCTTTGCCCTTCTTGTTTCTATTTTTCTCAACTCTTTTGGAAGAACATTTACCGGAATATTGTAATATAGATTTCGTGTTTCATAATTAAAGTTGTGGCCTTTTATAGCTGATGAGGTTGATAGGCCTTTAAACTATCCATTCATCCATCCATCCGTCCATCCATGACTCTTCTTGTTCTCTTGTTTTGATCGAATTATCAAGTCCTAGAAAGACCTTTCCCCCAACAAAACCTGCTTGTTTCTCATAGACTGCTGAAGAGAAGTGGAACTTCGAAAGCCTTTCTGCAGAGGACTGCCAAGTTTGCCCATGCTGAATGCGTCTACAGGCACGCTCTGTGACGAGGCCTCGTCGCTGGCAGCACAGCGGCAACCCCAGGCAGAACTAGGTGGAGCGCCAGCCTCTTTCCTCTCGGCAACCGTAGCTTGTTTGGCGATTTGTGATACGAACTCATTGTCTCAGACGCAGTGTCATAGTGTAATATTCACTCATTCTACGTCCTGGAAATGGTTTCGTCTAAGACTTGGGCGTCTGCATTGCTTTTTCTCCAGCGACACGGGGGCATGGGACTCCACGTCGAAGAGTACTGGGAATGTAGAAAACTCTGCATCTCCGTTTCAGTGCTGAGAGTAAATAAAAGGCAGATATTTGTGTACCGTGCCAAACTGACACAACACAAATGTCATCCAATTATTGAGCGGCAACTTCGATGGCAAATAATAATCGTGAGTCCCCCTCCCCCTCTCCACAAAGACTTAATCCATAATGTACATACATTTTTAGTTTATGTATTTACGTTTTTCTATCCTTAGACTGGATAATGAATACATTTTGCAATATTTCACACCGGGAAAATTCAGTTTTGTAGGAGCAGTTTACAGAATTTATGTTATTTCAGTTCGCCAGATTGCTAATTATTTTTTTCACGCCGCTCTCTCTATCTGAAATCTTGGCTAAGAGATTAGCAGATAACAGTCAACAAGAAGGATATCGCTCCCATTACAAACTAACCATCGTGAGAACTATGCATGATTAATTGCACAATATTTCCCTTTGCTTGGGTTAATTCAAGAATCGATTACATCAATCACACATCGACCACACATCGATCACACATCAAAATAAAGCTGTTTGTAACTAAAGCCTCGTTTTCAAGACTTCCTCCACTCTCGGAGTACTAGTTTATCAATCGTCTGCAGGCCGTCCCTCACTAAGAAGAGTCTGGTATGGTATGTTTCTCTGTCTGTGTGTCTGTCTGTGTGTCTGTCTGTGTGTCTGTCTCTGCCTGTCCGTCCGTCTGTCTGTCTGTCCGTCCGTCCGTTCGTCCGACTGTCTGTCTGTCTGTCTGTCTGTCTGTCTGTCTGTCTGTCTGTCTGTCTGTCTGTCTGTCTGTCTGTCTGTCTGTCTGTCTGTCTGTCTGTCTGTCTATCTGTCTGTCTGTCTGACTGTCTGTTTGTCTGTCTGTCTCTGTGTCTGTCTTTGTATCTGTTTGTCTGTCTGTGTGTCTGCCTGTCTGTGTCTCTGACTGTCTGTGTGTCTGCCTGTCGGTGTGTCTGTCATTCTGTCCGTCTGTGTATGTGAGTGTGTGTGTGTGTGTGTGTGTGTGTGTGTGTGTAGGTGTGTGTGTGTGTATGTGTGTGCGTGTGTCTGCCTGTGTCTGTGTGTGTCTGTTTCTCTGTCATTGTGTTTGTCCGTCTGTCTGTCTCACGCATTCTCTCTTTCTCACACATTCTCTCTCTCTCTCTCTCTCTCTCTCTCTCTCTCTCTCTCTCTCTCTCTCTCTCTCTCTCTCTCTCTCTCTCGCATTCTCTCTCTCTCTCCCGCATTCGCTCTCTCTCTTTCTCTCTCTCTCAGGCATTCTTTCTCTCTCTTTCTCTCTTTCTCTCTCTCTCTCTCTTATCTCTCTCATTCTCTCTCTT
>JAWQFJ010023006.1:0-15479 GCA_034096865.1 Theodoxus fluviatilis | reverse complement strand
ATAGGTTTGCGACTCTTCTGTGAGGAACACGTACTAGCCTCCAAATGGCCAATTAAGCTCTCGGTTGCGTTCTTCTGCGCTAAGTCTTGGCATCGCTGCTGAGGACTGATGAAAAGGAAAGAGAAAATTTACAGGCCTGCTTTTTATTGAGGTACAACCCCTGAACATTGCTACAGCAAGCAAATTTTGCTGCACAACTTGCAAGTGCCTCCCATGAGCCGATGATGAGGCGATCACCATGCCGCATTTGACCGTCCTTTGGCACCGTAAACAGAACGCTGTGCACGAAATGTGCACGTTGTGCGGTAGTTAAGAGTGCAAATGCATAGGCACTGTATGCAAAATATCTCAAGATTGTATTTAAAATATTAAAAATACACACTAACTTTTTCGCGTTTCTTATGTCCGTGAGTATAGTTATGTGTGGTCTTTGGTGTGGGAGGAAAACTCACTTCAAGGGAGTTAAGTCATGCAAGTAGTGATATTGGAGTTATCACCCCTTTGACCACGATTGACCTCGCGCCTGCAGACCTGCCATGGAGAACACAAGTCTGGACCCAGAATCTGTTTGCAGCAAAGTTTCAGGTGTTTTGTCAACATCGGGATTCGAAACACATCCATTCAAGGTAGGCCAATGCAGAATGCTGCCGATGAATCGTATTTGGTTTCATGGCCACATGCAGTTTAGAATGAAGAATCGTAGGGGTGATCTCGCTCGTAATCGTATCATCATCGCCAGTGTAAGTTACGTAACTCGGGACACGTTGTTTACAACTTGTTTTGAACTGCGCGCGTTTCGACCGTGCACTGAAATGGGGTTATGATTATAATTTCGTCCCGAATTAGCACATTTGTAAACATTGAAAATTTTTGTTTCATGTTCCTGCTCTTTATCTTTTATGTTGGTAACGTTCGTCAGTACAGCGTTACGAGTGTAATCGCCTGTTGACAGAACAGAAGGCATTATCAGATATATATTTATATGATGTGCTATTTAAAAAAAGGATTTAGCTTTCCTGACAAAAAAATGTTGTCTACATGTTCAAAGTCAATTCTAAAGTATCATTAAAAAAGGCTGCCTCGCATAATACTTATAATAGGAATGAGAAACTCGTAATTACTTCTCGTACCAAGACAATATTATATATAGACAACCGTCAATACCATCATACCATTTGACAGGCAAGAAAACAGATTAATAATGAATGCCTTCCAATGGCAACCACCTACACCACTTGTCAACTCAGGGCCATAAAAAGTTAGCTAAATTCACTGACATAAACAGAGACTGCAACCACGCTGATCGTTCAGACGGTGCAGTTGTATAACTTGTAACATTGCTTATGGATGCAGTCTTCATTTTGACTTGCTACCTGAAGTATAGCTTATAAATGGCACATGTTCACAAATTTAGACAGACATAAACAATGCAGTGTCTGGTATTGATAGTGTTGTACAAGAGGGGTACTGAATTAGGCTGGGACATTAAGATCCAAATTATTTTTCTGTCCATTCCTGGAAATTACAGACAGATGGGGAGACATTGGTGGCTGCTCAAACAGCTTTAAACGTATGAAAACCTGGAGTGTTTGGGGGATTTTCCCACAGCATTTATACTCGTACTTACCAAACTAATTGGACTATTTGAAAACTCCTAAACAATTTAGGCTGTTGAGCTTCCAATTTTTAGAATGTAGGTATCTCACCTCCCAGTAAGTGAAGCTAAGTACCCTCCTTCAATTGAATGTTTTTACTTCCGTACACTAAACACCATGGGTAATGGGAAGATCCCACAGACATCACAACTTTCATTCTTGTTGGCACGTAAAGACGTTTAACCAACTGGTGCATCAATCGATGCTCACCTAGATACATTCATGCACAATCATGCACTCATTCATACCAGACAAAGTGACAAGACAGGGTAGCAGCAATTTTCCTCCATCAACATGATTTATAACTTATTCTCCCATCTCTCCCGCCCCTGGGATTGAACCACGGCTCGCTGCAAAGCCCAACGCCTTAGCATACTGGACCATCTACACCTCCTAAAAAAGAGGCTATATACTGTTTATACTTCCTTTTTTTGGTGGTTGTATTATAGGTGCCTCAGTGATGTTTATCATCTGAGTGGAATAAACCTTTTGTGATGACATTGTCTTCCAGATAGGATGGTACAATGAGCAGGTGGCAGATGTCTTCAGGCTCCCCTATGATGCTGACACCCTGGCGTTCATCGTCATCAGCACACCAGATATGTTTGAGAAAGCCTTCAAGCCTTTTGTCTGCAGGGAGAAGTGTGATGGCGTTCGGGATCCCATTGACGAGTGCATGATTCACCACTTCAGTGCCATCAAGCAGGTAGGTAGGGATTAAGACAAAATAAAAAGTTTATTTGAATCAGGTAACATGGTAACAGAAAGTAGGGTAGGGAGGTATGATAAAAAAGTTTCTTTTTAGTGCAAAGAAAGGTTTTGTTTCATAGATCTTGTGTAAAAATGACTTTTTTGTATACACCCCCCCCCCCCCCCAATAGTTTGCACACTAGGAAAATGATGTTTCATACAAGTGAGATTTAATTGAAGTTGTAATCAATTCTAGTGAAGGAATTGCAGATTACAGGTTTGCTTCGTGTGTGTGTGTGTGTGTGTGTGTATGTGTATGTGTGTGTGTGTGTGTGTGTGTGTGTGTGTGTGTGTGTGTGTGTGTGTGTGTGTGTGTGTGTGTTCCAGCAGCAAAAAAAATAAAATAAAAAAATGTGAGGTCAATGTCAAAATTTTAGTTCAGTTGGGTGACCAAAAACAAACAACTTTTGGAGGGATGTCATAAGGCCTGCAGAAAACTGAAAAGATCTAACATGGATTGGAAATGAAATAGCTGAAAAGCTCCCACACACTTTCACATTCTCTCTTAACTTTTGCACAAGCCCTTGTAACTGTGGGAGTAATCTTTATCCAACTGTTCAAATGATGATGTAATAATTGTACTTGATCTTAAGGAACTTGCATGAACTTTTGGAGACTGGGTATGGAATGATCAAGAGTAATACTTCTCAGAGGTGTTATCTTCTGCGGTGTTGATGTCTTGAAGGCTGTCACAGTCAGAGTGCTGTGTGTACATCTTTACTTCATTTTAATGTCTTGCTTCTGTCAGAAAGTTGCAGTCATTCAACATCTGTGGAAAACTTGAAAATCTTTGTCTTGTCAGTCTGTATCTCAAGTTAGGGAGGGAGTGTAACATCACAGGGGAAAGCAAAGTTGTCACTTGTCATCAAAGCTGCAAACAGCATAGCTGGCTCTTCTTTTCTATCTGTGGATGATCTATACAATACATAAAGAGAACAGTAACAGCTATCCATCAAAGATCCATCTCATCCACTTTATGAATTCTGTTAGAGTCCATTCTGGTCACCTCTTTTTGTACATCTCAGTGAGAACAGACTGAAAAATTATTTTGTTTCATCATTAGTAAGAATGTTTAACATCATCTCACAGTGAGGGAAGAAAAACTGTAAATAATTGTCCTAGCTTGTGGCATTTTTTGTCCATTGGGGAGTGTTTGGGACTTCTTTGTGCTTCTGCATCCTCAAACCAGTGTTCCTGTGAATAACCTTCTGTTTCTTGGATTTGCTTACATTTTCATAAGTTCTGTTGTAGATAATGTTGATTTTGTATCTGTGTGAATGAATTTGTTCATCGATTACAATGTATCCATAGAATTTTCTATCTTTTTCTTTTCACACTTTTTTCTTTTTGTATCTCTGCGTTTTCTTTGTTTCATACATGGATTATTTGATTTTAGAATGGTGTATTTGCAACCTTAAGTTATTAGATTTTTGTTAAACTGCTGTGATGAACCTATGAATTTCCATCTGATGGATAAAGGTATCTCTCTGTTGGGCTATCATATAAAATCAAATACTAACTGTATGAACAGCTAATCCTTATTAAGGGGAAATCTTGGCACCAAAACAAAGAACAACGATTGTTTCAGTGCAATTTTATTTACTCCATGCTGAGTTAGATAGTGATTTCAATGTATTCACACATACCTATACTGAGACATTGATTTCTGTCTTGATGGCAATTACATTACAGTTTAGTCTATCACTATTATTTCTAGGAATTTCCTGGGCAGAACATAGAAATTCTTCACGACTTTGAGATGAACCACAACAGACGACCCAAGATCTTGGTGCAGACTGCAGGGCACGTGGCTGGAGCCTGCCGGTACTACCAACGCAAAGACGTGGAGCCTGACCCCTGGGAGGAGAAGAAGGTGGGTGACTTGTTCAATGTTTATGTTTGTGTATCTGTCTTCAAACATGTGTACTTTGTGTCTCTGGTGAAACACCCTGAGTAGAATTTGAAATAATCTACGAAGTGCTTTGGAATAAGAGTCATCCACTTATGTTAGAAGATTCTTCTCTAAAAAGACAACTGCGATGCTTGTCATCTCCCTCGACCTCTCCCAACTGGACAATTGCAACAGCCTTCTCGTTGGAACTACAAACCATCTAATGCACAAACTACATCTGATTCAAAACATGAGTGCTAGGGTTGTCAAACTCATACCCCCGCAGGCACACATATCCCCAGTGCTGAAAGAACTTTATTGACTTCCTGTTACTCTCACGGTAGACTTCAAGATCCTCTGTCTCATATACAAGTGTCTGACTGGATGTGCTCTGTTGTACTGAGGGAGTTGCTAACTACCAATTCTCCATCAAGAAACCTCAGGTCCTTAACCCAAGGATTATTTTTTTAAAACCAAATATGAATCTATAAAAGAATATAACCAGTTCTCTTTTTCATTTGCTGAAGCAGTTCTGTGGACTGACATTCCTGAATCCAAGAGATTGTGTGACTCCTTCTCATCCTTAAAAAAGCGGCTGAATACATTATTTTTCTGCAGAATTCTGTGTCTTGAGCATCCTGTTAGGATGGAGACCAATGCCTTACAAATGTACACACACGAGAGAGTTGAGTAGAAACAGTATGTACACACACGAGAGAGTTGAGTAGAAACAGTATGTACACACACGAGAGAGTTGAGTAGAAACAGTATGTACACACACGAGAGAGTTGAGTAGAAACAGTATGTACACACACGAGAGAGTTGATTAGAAACAGTATGTACACACACGAGAGTTGAGTAGAAACAGTATGTACACACACGAGAGAGTTGAGTAGAAACAGTATGTACACACACGAGAGAGTTGAGTAGAAACAGTATGTACACACACGAGAGAGTTGAGTAGAAACAGTATGCTGGAAAGTTTTTGATCACTGCATATTATCATTCTCCCTTTTATTCTTGCTGACCACACAAAGACTTGTCGTTCAATGCATCATGCATTCCGTGTCTTCACTTATACTTGTTTACATTAGGAGTTGTTAAGGATGGTCTACTAGAGTAGAACCTTATTGGTAATGCTGATTATTTCTTTACCAATTAATGGTGTTGGTAGTGGTGTCAGACTTCAACAGCCCATATAGTTCTCAACTGATTTCCTCTCCTTTTCCATCATGAATGCATGTACTTTTAGCATAAGGAGAAACCAACAGGAAAACCACATACACACATGCATATATGCACACACACATGAAGACACGCACGCCCGCCCGCACACACATACACAGACACACACACACACACAGACACACAGACACACACACACACACTCACACACACACACACACACACACACACACACACAAAACACCATCACAGTAGCAAGTGTGAGCCAGAGATACACTGATTAATGTGCAATGTCCCAGACCACTTTCTCCACCTGTTACCACTATTCCCATGTGACCTGGCTATTATCTAAATCCCAGCTGTTCCAACTTTTATTTTTCAATGTAGAAGTCAAGTGATAAGCTTGGGGTGGAGCTGTGTTCTTTCCTCTCATAGTCACCAAATTAACATCAACAGAGCACTTTGAGATGGCAAACCTCCACCAAGGAAGCCATTTTTTTTTCTCCATGACCTGCATAATTCAGGCAGGATGTTCTGCTAGCCAGGCCTAACACTATGAAGTTCAGTTCATTTTAGCATCTGCTAGTGATCTCTGAGTGTGTAGCACATACCAGCAGAATGAATAGTTCGATGTGATCAACTTTGTGATGCACAATGAAATCTCTCTGTGAATCCCATTCCAAAACTAGACAACATATCACCTCCAAAATGTAAGGGATGGTTTCTTCTGTAAAAACCTTACCTTCCACCAGATTTCATCAGAATCCATTTTAAAACCTTTTGAGTTATTTTGCTGAATAACGAACATATGAACTAACCAAAAACATAACCTCCTCGGCAGATGTAACAATGAGTAAGTAAGAAAGCTGGAGAGCTTGCTGGGCATCAAGGGGTGGTCTGGGAAAGTTAGCTAGGGATGAGGCACTATCACTAGGGGACATTAATTTGGTCTGGTTTTACATTAAAAACATTTCTGAAATGCTTCATTAAAAATGTTTCCTTACAGAAGATCTTTGGGGTGTGCGTGCATCCCAAGTACGGGGGCTGGTTTGCTTTGAGGGGAGTCATCATCTTCTCTGACCTGACCTACCCATGCCTGGAGAGGAAGGAGCCCCCAGATGTTGTCTGTGATATGGCATCCCGACAGGAGCTCCTGGAGAGGTTCAACGACAACTGGCAGGACTGGAGCTTTCGGGACATCGTCCCAGTGTCCAAAAAGTACTCCCCAGAGCAGATGAAGTACTTTGGCACATCTCCCAAAGACAGGAAAAAGCTCATTGAGGAAATGAAAGGTGGCAGTGATTGTGATGGTGGTGATGAACAGAGAGAGGGGAGCTGAATGTTCAGCTTCCCATGTCATGTAGGAGAGTCTTTACCGGTTTGAATGCAGAGCTAGCTCTGTCGGAAGCAGCTGGTGTGTTCTTAGATAGTCCAGAAACAAGTGGTTTGTAGACTTTTCTCTTGCTTTATAGATGAGGAGTAGTGGGCTTCTACCTCTGCAAGTTGTGAGATCTGCTTGCGCATTAGTGTAGGGTTTTTCATGTTGCCACTTGCCTAAACAACTTTACAATGATGATCTGTGCCATATGGATGTTGTCCATGTCGTAGCGAGTTTATTATAGAACTTGAAATCTTTTGGTGCTGTATATCTCTTCAAGTTTTTCATGTTTGCTCATGTTATCATGAGGTATGCTGCCATATCAGATTTGAAAAGAAAAGCTTTCCTGTATTTTATGGCTGGCGTTGTTACACCACAAGATATTCTTTTAAGAAAAATGTAGGTGATAACATTTTTCCCTGAATTGACTGGGAAAGTGTTTATTGCTACCATTTCTGAACTTCTTGTTTGTGGCACTTGTGGTACTGGTACCGATATTGCTCACATTACTTCTCAGGTATTTCAATATTAAACCATGTTGCTGTTCTGATATCGCTCAAACTGAATACTTGGTTTCGAAAGGTTTGCTTTATGAAAGTACATAATGTCAGAATGTTTATTTATATAATGAATTTGTATAATTTAGTTTCATTCCTTATCATACATGCATTATATGTTTTGATGAAGATTTTCATGTTAGGGAATATTTACAAAGGGGGAGTATGTTTGACACTATTGATCATTCTATCCTTATTTCTCGTCTCTCTTCTACCTTTGGCATCTCTGGTTCAGCTCTTATCTGGTTCTCATCCTACCTATCTGACCGCAAACAAACTGTCTCTGTCAATGGCCTTCTTTCTTCTCCCAGAGCACTCAAGTACGGAGTCCCTCAGGGCTCGGTGCTTGGGCCAGTTCTGTTCACACTCTATACCCTGCCCCTTTCTGACATCATCAAAGCCCACAACTGCAATTTTCACAAATATGCTGACGACACCCAGCTTCAAGACTCCGCTCCTCCTCGTGACCTGTCTATCATTCTCCACAACTTATCTCTCTGCATTTCCTCCATCAAAGACTGGATGCTCCAAAACAAACTCTGCCTGAATGACAGCAAAACTGAATCCCTCTGTGTGGGTTCTCAGAAGTCACTGTCTCTTGTTTCTGATCACTTTTTGGAGGTGGGTGGGACTGAAATTCAATTTCAAAAGTCTGTTAGGGATCTGGGTGTTTTGATTGACTCAACACTCTCAATGCATGAACAAATCAGTCAGATTTGCCGCTCCTGCAACTTCCAACTGAGAAAGATCTCCTCTGTCCGTAGCTTTCTCACACAAGAGGCTGTCATTCAGCTTGTCACTTCCTTCATTCTAAGCCGTCTCGACTACTGCAACTCCCTGCTTGCAGGACTACCATCCAAACAAATCTCTCGCCTTCAGCGGGTTCAAAACAACGCTGCCCGTCTCATTTTCAGAAAATCCAAGAGAACACATGTTACCCCTCTTTTCATGAAACTCCACTGGCTTCCTGTTGAGTACAGGATCCAGTACAAACTCGCCACTCTCGCCTTCCGTTGCTTTGATGGAACTCTGCCGCCCTATCTCTCATCTCTTCTTCAGATCTACCAACCCTCTCGCTCTCTCCGCTCAGGCTCCGAAAAACTTCTCTGCAAACCTAAAACCACCACCAAATCCTTTGGCCAGAGATCCTTTCACTTTCAAGCACCTTCTGTCTGGAATGCTCTGCCGTCATCTCTCCGTGGCATCACTTCTCTTCCTTCCTTCAAATCTAACCTCAAGACCCATTATTTCCGTAAAGCTTTTTCAGTGTAGTGCCCCTAGGGCCTGACTGCTTCCTGAGAACAGTTAGTGCATTGTACATATCTGTATAAACTGTTTGTTTTGTTTTGTTTTTTCGTCTGTATGAATGTTGACTGAATGTCTGGTTTGTGTTGCTGTGTTGTTTTATATCACCTGCTTTTCATCTTTGTTTCTCTTACCTTGATGTATATTACTTTCATATACATTCCTATTGTGTTTTTTTTTTACTTCTATTTTCTTTTTCTTTTCTTTTCTTTTTTTTAGGCGCTTTGAGTCTCACTGTGTGGGAGTATTGCGCGGTATAAAAGTGATTTATTATTATTATTATTATGAAATGTAAAATTAAATATTCATTTTACAAGTGACTGTCTACTACTGCTTGTTTTAGTGTGTTTTAGACTTTTGTGCAACCATTCTGTAATAAATGTTTCCTTCAGATGAGCAGTTTATTGTGCCGTCATCCAAGTTTTTCAAATGGCTACAGGTCCATGATCCTGCATGCTATGTCTGGTGAGGAAATTTTACATCAATTTTCTTGAACTTCACCCTACCCCAAGAAAGAGAGCAACATTCTGCCAGCACTTGAATGACAAGGGAGGAATGGGCAGAGGGATACCTGAAGTCTACAACCAGTTACAGAATGAAGGATGGATGGAGTTTTACAGCCTATCAGCCTTTGTAGGCTATGTAAGGACATTCAGCAAAAAAATTACTAGCACAGTTCATTATAAATGCAAATCAAGTCACGGTGTCCCTAGTTATTCGCCTCTTATGAATCACATAGGGAGACGCGGTGAGTCGATTCTAACCCCGAACCCACAGGGGGAATGAAGGAAGGAAGGAAGGAAGTTTTACAGCCCATCAACCTCCGTAGGCTATGTAACTTGAAAGGTCATTAATCACAAAATCACTAGAACCAGTTAAAATGTGATCAAGTCAAATCATGATTTCCCTAGTTATTTGCCTCATACGAAATGCGCAGGGAGATATGGCGAGTCAATTCTTTCCCCCAGTCCACAGGAGGAACCATTTACAGAACTGTAGATGGGTGAGACAAGCTAAAGAAAGTTACCATCAACTGCAGACGGGTGAGACAAGCTAAAGAAAGTTACCATCAACTGCAGAACTGTGCCCTGTCTGTTTGGTCCATGAACTCTGAATGATTCACCATTATGAGTGAGAAATCGTAAGCATGGGCAGTCTTCCTGAAAGACAAGAGCTGTCTTGCTTTTCATGGAGTTTCACTGACAGACATTGAATTCTCATTGGCTGTGGTCTGCCCATCAGCCAGGATGCAGAGTTGTGTAGCTTGAGGTAGGAAAAAAGCATGACCCACTCCCCTCCGCTTCAGGAGTGGCAACTTGAACTGGGTTCGGGCATTGTCAGCAGAGCAACATAGATGAGAGGAAAGAATGCTTTATCAGAATTCTACAGATAAAATGACCACATGATGTCACCAGGAAATGAAAGTATCTGATGATGTTGGCAGTGTTGATGATGATGATGATGATTACATTTCTTGGAGAAATTACAAGCTTCTGAGGTTCCTGTATTAGTTTTCTAAAGAGAACATTTCTCAGGTGACATGTTTTAATCAAACATTTTAGTTTTTAAAAAAGCAACTAGAGATTTTCTGATAGCCCAGAACTTGCTTGAAACAATTTTTCGTTTCCTTGTAGCAATCTAATAGTCTGACACCGGCTCACCTCTTGCTTGAAAAAAGGGAGGACACTCAAAACAGTTCATGTAGTTGTCTCCCCTAGAAAGCATAAAAAATTAACTACACACACACACACACACCCTTAGTTTCAAATTCATTTAATGACAGTGAGAAAAAGATAGGCAGCCAGTGTGAAACAGCTTTGGAATGAAGTGTTATCCCCTTTGTACCCCTTAGTCTTCAAACATCACAAATTTCTTTTGCAAATATTACCATCTCTCAAACAGTAGTCCCTGTGCACCAAAGTCGATAAGGACAACTTTATCTGCTTCACCCACTAAGGACTGCAAAGAAATAGTTCCTTGAAGAGTGCCAGAGTCCTGCCAAGGATATGCAAAAACTTAAAGTTTCAGAGACTCCAACACAGAAATAAGCTTACAGTGCCACTGTATCCTTCAGCACCAGCCGAGGCTTCTCAATGCAATATGGCAATATGGATATGCTAAGGGTACAGTAATGGACCCATGTATTGGAAAAAATGTACCTTTATATTGCAATTTAGCAGTTGTGATGAGCATGCCTAGTGAAAAAGAAAGTCCATGAGAAATTACTAATCATGGCCTGCTTGATCTGTTTGAAGAAGCCAAAACAAAAACATGTTATTCTCGCATTCATTTATTATTCCTTGGCACAGATGTCCGCATATCAGTCTGGGGATAGACAAGATTTTCCCACTTCATTCAAATAATGACAATAACAATACTTTCTGATTGATTACAGAAACTAAGATTATGCAGCAATCACATACAAAATCAATCCTTTGTAAGGATGCTCTCAACAATGTACATGGTGCTGCTACTTGCACCACTATAGACATTTTAACCATCCGAGTGCCATGAACCGATCTGGTTGGTTCAGGAATCGTTGCCAGGTTGCTTGAACCGACCTGGTCGGTTCAGAATTTTGGTGGTTGATAACGATATTGTGCTGTTCTTAAAACGGCAGATTACATCATTTCTTGAAATAATATTCATTTTGGAAGAAAATAAACACAGATTTGGACCCACTAAAGCGCTTGTTATCGTTTTCTCCCCTATTTCGCTCACGGAGGGCAACATGTCAACAAAGATGGTGACGTGCGATCACTTCCACGAATGTGCGGAGCATCAATTACAACGAATCTCGAATGATTTTGAGATTTTCAAGAACAATCTAGTCAGAATATACGTTTGAAAGGGTGACATAAACAATTTCAGCACAGTATGCGCTTGTTTTGAAAGAATTCTTCATAGAATTAGCGTACTGATTGCCATTGCGCACGTTGATATGTATGAACTAAACGGAGGAGACGAAGCACTACTTGTGATCTACGTAGCCAAAACCGTGGCAGCGCAGTAATATTTCCTCTGAGACACAGGTTTTCATTGGCTGAGTAACTGATCATGGAAAGAAGGCTCTAGAAATAGCGATCCAAGCGGGAAACATAATGTAAACAAAGCATGCGCTCGACCGCCCACAATGGCAGATCAACCGAGTACGTCTGGCGAGAGTGAACGATTACGATGTATACGAAGTGCGTTTGAGGTTCTTGCTGCTGTAATAGATAGCAAAGATAATCCTGATGTCGAGATTGAGGATAACAACAATGATTCGGACTTCGGTCTTGGGAAGAAGGAAAGGATATGTCTGCAGTCCATCCACCAGAGGGAAAGGCGGAATTAGATCGAGAACCTATACTGTCCAGGATGTGACGTGGGATGCCATTTGGCCTGTGAACAAGGTGGGGCACTACAGAAGAATTCCAAAGCGTGGCAGACGAGAGGGAGCTGGAGAGGAAGAGGATGACTGAACAGTCTCTGTTGATAGTGGCATATCAGAATTGCCTTATTCTGCGACCTTGGCTTTTTGAACTCAGATGAACTCATTGCTGAGGCAAAGTTGCTCATTCCTGTCTTGATATTTTGCATGTTGAAGCTCACAGCAGGAAGGAAAGTGACATTTAATCCTTTGATTTTTCACATTTGCATGCTTCTATAATAGTCTTAGATTAGATGCTACAAAACTTTTTTTTTAATTACTCACCAGAAGTACCTTATATTATTGTTGACACATTTCTGATTAGATATCAACTCAACAAAGTTTCTTTATCATGAATGTAAAAAGTGAGGTGTGTAGATAGTGATACTTTTTAGTTTCATCTTTATTCATTTCCTTACAATTTTATCTGGGTTTTGCTGAAATATCTTGTAGTTTGAATGCTTATGTTGGCCACAATTATCATGTACCCCAAAATTAACAGAAAGCATTCCGAGGGCACTCATAATATTTGAATCCTTTCCAAGTTTCTTGTAGCCAAGCAGTGCTTACAGATTTTTTTCTTGGGTAGGATAATGTTTTTGCTTGCTTGTCAGGTGCTTTTTGTCACCCTTCTTCCATATAAAAGTGTACCTTAGTAGGTGGGTAGACGACTTTGATTTAAAAAAATAATTTAAACTAAGCAGCATTCCAGAAGTGATTTCTATTTGCCATACATATATATGTCATATTTCTGGTAATAAACATATAGTTCATTCAATAAGCTTTCTAGTGATATATAGTTTGTATGCGTTATTTCTGCATGTTGAATGCCTATATGGTCATTTGGCACATGACCCGTGAACAGGAAAAAAACGGTGACATTCGGGCACTAATAGTCTGACACCCGGAGGGTTAAAGTATAAATTTACATGATACCATTTGTCTCCCTAAAAGAAATCTACTTCAGCACATGCATTCAACGTGCACACAAACAAGCCTACCACAGTAACCTGTTTGTTACATTCATTGTCACACAGTTCACATGATTCGAAAGGGAAACTGCAGTCAAAACTTAACCTGTTACAACATAACTTGGGTCACCTTCATATACACACAGCAAGCCAGACTGTTCATCAGATTCGACACTGTTGGGGTCACACACATGAGAATCAATTTGTTGCCACAGGGCCTTAATCATCCTTCTTGCCCTCCCACTCTGCTGGGTTGACATCAAAATCCTTTCTGATGCTGTCCAGGTAGACCCACCTGTTGCAAACGCCAACGTCAAGAATGTGCTTGTGGAAATCCCTCCATTTCGGCCTTAGGCTCTTGCACTGTGCAACATACAAGTCACTTGATGGAGAGAACTCGCTCCTCCACACAATGGAGAAGAGCCCAAGGTTTGTGAAATGCAACGTGTCATGTACACGGCACTTCAGAATGGTCTGAATCTGTCCGTCCACAATTGGGTTCCTGATCAAATTGGACACACACATCAAATCCTGCTCCATTTCAACCACAAGATCTCTAAAGTCCTTTTCAGAGGGGTTTGTCTTGGCCAGCGCTGTGAGAAAAGCACAGCCAGCAACATAGAGGGCAGTCTTCCCGGGCTTTGCCTTGACATCTTGCACCGTCTCAGAAGCTACCGCCTTGTAGTCCGAGTAGATTCTGTGGAAGTAGTTTCCTGAAATACATTTACAAGACTGTAATCCATCATTGAATAACAACTTATTCGACAAAATGAACATGCCCAAGAAATAAAGATTGAATTTCTTTATGAGTGCACCGGGACCTTGCCTCAATAGTCACAGCTTCACGTAATAGTTATTCACTTATTGCATCACCCAAGAGGTAGCATAGGCTGCGCAGTGACAATAAAACGGACATCTGCAACGTTAGATCACCGGTTCCCACTTGCTTGGTTGTAACAAAAAGATAAAGAAAATCTAAACACCCACACTGCTTTCGATTTGCTTACACTACAGTCTTAGAGTCTACACTCTACAGTGACAGCCAGGTGCTCGAACTGTCGAACTCGAAGGCTCTCTATTGTATGCATTTACGACAAGAAGCATCGACCACACATCAACAGCATGCCACGAACAAAAGAATAATTACCAATTCTTTCAAGCCTTCCGCCTTTGAGACGTTCTTTTAGTTTCGAAAATTTGTTCCCGACAATGCGAGCCGATTGAGTCGCACGTGAAGCAAGGGACGCCGCCATCTTGTCCTCGCAAGGTGAGTGACTCCGAAACTATTATCAAAGACCCTTGCTATTATATCATAAGTAACGCGTTTTTGACAGTGTTATCAGTCTAGATTATTCAGAAGAAAAAATGTAATAATTTAATAATGAACTTTAAAACCATTCTCTATAATGTCATGTCAATTTACTGCAGATTCCCACAGGAGTGAAAATGGCGTCCTCCACGACTATTGACGTGGAACTGGAAAGTGATGTACGTTTATTTTCTCCCTCGTTCTTCGATGCATGATTTATTGACGACATAGATTTGAAATCTTTCCTTCACTTTTCCTCTCCACTGCCTTTTCCACCCTGTTTTTCTCCTCCCTCTCTCTCTCTCTCTCTCTCTCTCTCTCTCTCTCTCTCTCCTCCCTCCATCCCTCTCCCCCACCCTCTCTCCCCAACGCACACACCCTCTTACTCTCATTCTCTCTTCCCTTCCTCCCCCTTTGCCCAGCCCCCCCCCCCTCCCCTCTCTCTCTCTCTCTCTCTCTCTCCTCTCTCTCTCTCTCTCTCTCTCTCTCTCTCTCTCTCTCTCTCTCTCTCTCTCTCTCACACACACACACACACACACACACACACACACACACACACACACCCCTTCCACCTCTCCTTTCTCCCACCCTCCCTTCTCCCTCCGTCCCTCTCCCAACTCCACCCCACCCCCCTCCAGCTATCTAATATTTTACCACTATTTTGTCTTTTGTCACTTCCCACAACTGCACAAGAGATAAAAAACCACGTCGAGTGCAATTTGTTGATCTGTGAAAGCACGAAACGATTCAAGAGAATTGGGAAATCATATGGATACATATTTTCTTCCAGGACCAAGAGAAAGGGAGGCGAGAATTGCAGTTTCAAGGTATGTTTGTGCACTTTTCAACGCTTTAGTGTATTTGTGGCCGTGAAAGTTTGACTTTTATTTTGAGGTAAATGCAAGGCAGTGATCATGATGTTTGCTCAGATGATAACATGTTACACACACAAACACACACACACACACACACACACACACACACACACACACAAGCACACACACACACACACACACACACACACACGCATACATACATGCACACACATGCACACTCACACATGCAT
>JAWQFJ010023004.1:27500-34553 GCA_034096865.1 Theodoxus fluviatilis | reverse complement strand
TAGTACTGGCTTAAAATCTGAAGATGACTCGAGGACGAAAGTTAGGTTACCTTTAGAGTTTAATCAGATTGATGCTCGCTCTCATCTTTTTCCTCCCTCCTGTGCCTTTACATTCCGCAAAAATTGTTAACGATTTTTCTTGGTCGCTAGTTCCCAATTAAGTCTTATAATAAGTTGAGGAGAAGTATACAACTTTGAGAACCTTGGATCATAAGAGCACCTAGATGCGTGTGCTGTAGTGCCTGTCTGAAAGCGGCCTCCGAAAGAGGAAGATCTGGCGGGATGCAGTAGACAGTAGTGGTGGTTGCAGTGCATCCGCCAACCGACGACAGCAGCCCAACCCGCTGCTGCGAGGGGGCCAGCGGGGGTGCAGCGGGCGGTTGAGGCCAAGTCTGCGATGATGTCCAAGTGAGTTGGACGGGTGGGGGTTTCGCCACCAGCGGTGGCGGCACAATCGACGCAGCCGACCCCAACGGCACAGCCAGCACAGTCAGCGGTGCAGTCGACCCCACTGATGGAGGCGATCCAAACGACACAGTCGGGGCAGCTGATATACATGTAGTTGGTGGCTGGCCGGAGGGCTGTAGGGGAGTGGTTGGGGAGAGAGTGGCCCCACGAATCGCAGGAGGTATCGTGTGCGGGGCAGTCAGCTGGTAAGTGGAGGGTCGCGGGTCGGCCGAGACTCCAAGTAGTCGTTCGGCGCCGGCGGAAGCAGGTGTACGTGGCCGGCGGTGGCCAAAGCTGGCAGGAAGGTGGTCGCAGCAGCGTTGGAAGGCGGCATCAGGCAAACGGGAGAGGGGTCGGGAGGGCTGGGAGGTCAACAGTTTTTCGAGTTTTCTAAGGCTTCTCATTCTAAGGCTTATCATGATCTTAAGATCACGGTCTCTAATTTTAATTGTGAATTACTTCGAGAGTTGACCATCACAAAAACGAGAAACCTCGAAAACTGTTGACCTCCCAGCCCTGTCCATTGTATTTACCCATCCTTCTCCTTTTCCCAACTTCTTCGTTTACCCATTTTTCTCTCACTTCCATCCCTTGTTTCTGCCTTCCCTCAAATACATATTCCATTTACTCTCACCTAAACTCTTCCCTAAATTTCCTCTCCTCCTCTTCCTTCGTTCTCATCATACGTACTCTTCTGCCGCTCCCCATATCTTCCTCTTTCTACCTTTGCTTTCTTCTTCTGAAACTTTTTCGTCTATATAGTCTTACGTTTGCATCTTTCTTCTCTTTACCGTCTTTTCGCACTCTCCTTCGTCATCTTCAGTATCCGTTCTTCTTTATCTCACTCTGTCTCCTCCTGTGCTTTCTTCTTCTTCTTCTTCTTCTTCTCCTTCTTCTTCTTCTTCTTCTTCTTCTTCTTCTTCTTCTTCTTCTTCTTCTTCTTCTTCTTCTTCTTCTTCTCACCCTTCTCTCACCCTTACATACCTCTGTAAAATCTCACCTTCTCCTCCACCTTCCTATTAAATAAGATACTCTAGGACCTTCAAGCACGTCATTGTCTTACCTTTTGTCCGACTGTCACTTGGACCGATACAGCTTCCCCTACGCCTCCACTACCATGGCCTCCCCCCGACGATCACCCATAATCCCAACACATAACCGTCTTGCCCGTTCCCCGCAATCCCGACCTCGTTCCTCCTACTTGTTTTCCTGTGCCCATCCTGCGAATTAGGCAGAAGAACCTTCTATACACAGAGCCGTCACGGTGTTAGCACTGCGTGCCAGGTTAGTATTGGAACAGCAATCACTGCTATTACAGGCGTCACTTCCGCGAGGGTGGGACACTGCCCACTCGTCCAGTGAGGGAAGGGGAGTTAAGTGCGGGAGGAAGCCACTCACGTGCCCCACTCACCACCACCCCACTTACCCCCAGCCCCCCTCACCCCCCCCCCCCCCTCAATTCTTCAAGGCCCCACCATCCTCGTCTCCCCCTGAAGAAAAGCTCGCTCCTCCACAATTTTGATGCAGTGGGGCGTGGAAGCACTGGAAAGCAAAAAAAAAGACGCAAGAAATACTCAAACGAACTCATTCGAATAAGAGAAGCTATCATTTGGTGCGTCGTATCAGTTCATATAGCAGGCAAGTTACTGCACACGATTTCGTATCAAATGAAGATAGAAAAATATTATGCTATTATGTAATTCAATAAGACTCTCTTTGTTGCTTTTGAGAAGAGGAGCAAACTTCTAATCAGATGATGCAGACATCTGCCAAAAAAAAAGTGTTTACTATATATTGACTTATGAAGCATCACCCTTCAAATACAAACTCCATCTTCACAAATTAAAAAAAAATAGATTTCCTGGAGGCAGCCCAATTGAACACATACTTATCCTTTCTTGATAGTACTTTAGTCTGAATGACATGACCTATTGGGATGCTCTCCGTAGCATCTTTGGGTGTTCGGGGTCAACCTGCCTCAGTTCCTGGAGCGGACCCAAACCCAGTAGCCTCGGGCTCCAGCTGTCAAGCGGCTCCCGCCGTCTGTTTGACTCTGGCAGTGTTATGGCATCAACAGTCGATGATTCTCGCAATTAACTGTTATGACCAAAAAGGCGTCGAATGAAAATGGACGAAAATAATTGCAACAAACTGTTATCCCGAAACATGTGTGTGATGCCTGCTAAAGTGAGATTCAGAGATTCCTAGAATTCAGAGAGTGTATTTGTGACATGCACGCACGCACGCACGCACGCATAAACACACACACGCATACACACACACACACACATACATTTTACTCCCAAACACTGACCCATTTCTCCCGCTTACACAGTCTGGAAAATTAGCTGTAAGTATGCAATAAGTATATTCAGTAAATATGTTTGGGGAAGTTCATTCCATTGTCCAGACGCGTGCCTTCCTTCTCTTATTCTTCATCGTTCGCCTTCAATCCCCAAACCCAGGGTTCCGGCTTCATCCTTTGCCAAGTGACCTCTGTGTGCTGTCCAATGAAGCAAGGAAGCGATGCCGAACTCAAAGGCAGGATGGCGCGTCTGGAATGCCAGAAGGTTCGTCTTCAGGCTGGCACGGCTCTTGTGCAGGAAGCTTGGTTCGGTAAGTTCCTGAGTCTTGGCTTTGGGAGGTTCGAAGACTGGCCAACCCAGAACTCGGCTGAGGTCGTGGGAGAAAAAAGTTGTATAAGAGGTGAAGGAGTGCGTGGATGATCCATGCCGAAAATAATCAATGGACAAGAGCCAAGAAAATGGACGACTTCGCCCCCCGTTTACCGGAACAAAAGCCTTGAACAGGTTGCAGAAAAAGATTGAAAAAGTTATCAAAGAAACCCTTAAATGTGAATTATAGTATGCATAAACGTATTCGTATGTTGGACAATTATTGATGATCACTTGGCAATCCTGTCCCAGTTTAATCTCCTGCTGGTTGAGGGTGAGAATAAATCCACCATGTCTTCCTTTGGATTCGTTCATGGTGAATAGCTCGGAAAACCGTGACTAGAATTGCTGGTCTCGTTCTAACGACATTCGATTGCCCATTGTAATGAGGCGTGATGCATTTTCCACTGCCTTCAATATCGTTGCAGTGATTGTAAATAAAACGCAATCTTTTAAAAACTCGGAATGACTTTCTAAGTGAAGGGCGCCTTTGCGTCAACTTCGTTTGCACCTACATGAAACATAAAACATAAACATTACATTAGTGCATTCAAGCGGGAAACACGCAGTCGGAAAACACACAAAGAATGGCTACGACAAAACAGGAGCACTTTTTGCACTCGATGTCTTCCTTGACATCATAACTTCAAACTGCGTTGCTCGAGAGGCACGGGGATGCCGAGCATAGCTGAGCACCGACGAGGCAGCGTCAAGCCAAGCGCGGAGAGTCCGAGGATGAAGTTTTCAAATCGCTGCCTGCAGACGTTTGAGGAACTAATGCAAATTTCCCACGTCGACCGCCCCCGTATCTCTTGCTCTGTGCTCTGCCGCGAAAACGGAGCTTCAGAAGATTTTCGGAAGTGATCCCTGGGCGCACCAGACACTGAGACTAATTTGCCACCAGTCGGATGGAGAGATGAAAGGATGGGAGGGAAGAAGAGAAGAAGAATGTCAGGACAGGAGGGACCGAAGGAGGCTCTGATTAGAATCTGAAGAGATGCGGAAGTAAAGGAGGGGAAGTGGAGGATGGAATGATAATCAATGAGATTCGACCGGAAGTAAAATTAGCATCGTCTTCATTATTAATATCTTTATCATAATCAACATCGTATCGTCGTCGTCTCTTCAAAGTCGTAGTTGTCGTTGTCGTCGTCATCATCATCATCAATAGTGATGGTGGTGTTGGTAGTAGAAGTAGTATAGCAGCAGCAGCAGCAAGAGCACGGCGATGAAGACAGAAAAAAATGACGATGATGATGACGACGACGACAGCGGCGATGACAACGACGTTGACGAAATTTTGACGACGACAACAACAACGAAGAAGAAGAAGAAGAAGAAGAAGAAGAAGAAGAAGAAGAAGAAGAAGAAGAAGAAGAAGAAGAAGAAGAAGAGAAGAGGAAGAGGAAGAGCAAGAGCAAGAGGAAGAGGAAGAGGAAGAGGAAAAGGAAGAAGAAGAAGAAGAAGAAGAAGAAGAAGAAGAAGAAGAAGAAGAAGAAGAAGAAGAAGAAGAAGAAGAAGAAGAAGAAGAAGAAGAAGAAGAGGAAGAGGAAGAGCAAGAGGAAGAGGAAGAGGAAGAGGAAAAGGAAGAAGAAGAAGAAGAAGAAGAAGAAGAAGAAGAAGAAGAAGAAGAAGAAGAAGAAGAAGAAGAAGAAGAAGAAGAAGAAGAAGAAGAAGAAGAAGAAGAAGAAGAAGAAGAAGAAGAAGAAGAAGAAGAAGAAGAAGAAGAAGAAGAAGAAGAAGAAGAAGAAGAAGAAGAAGAAGAAGAAGAAGAAGAAGAAGAAGAAGAAGAAGAAGAGGGAGAAGGAGAAGGAGGAGAAGGAGAAGGAGAAGAAGAGAAGGAAGAAAGAAGAAGAAGAAGAAGAAGAAGAAGAAGAAGAAGAAGAAGAAGAAGAAGAAGAAGAAGAAGAAGAAGAAGAAGAAGAAGAAGAAGAAGAAGAAGAAGTGGTAGTATTAGAGGTAGTAGTAGTAGTAGTGGTGGTGGTGGTGGTGGTGGTGGTGGTGGTGGTAGTGGTAGCAGTAGTAGTTCTTGTTCCTGTTCCTGTTGTTGTTGTTATTATACTTACTGTTATCATCATCATTATTATTGTTGTATTTGTCGTTGTTGCAGGACAGTAGCGACAACAGCAGAGTAGTCGCAATTGTAATTGTGGCATTAGTGGCTACATTAGCAGTAAAAGAAGCAGCCACATAAAAATAACAGTAGTGATAGTAGTAGCAGCCGCAATGATAACAGCAGAAATAGCAGCAGCATCAACCGTAGCAGCGGTAATAGTAGTAGAAGTGGTGGTAGTAGTAATGGCAGCAAAAGCAGCAATATCAGTAGTGGAAGTAATAATAATAATAATAGTAGTAGAGGCGATGGTATTGTGGTTGTAGTAGTTATAATGATAGCTGCAGCCGCAGTAGCAATAGCGGTAGTGGTTGTAGTAGTGTGGTAATAGCAGTAGTAGCATCAGCAACACTAGCAGAAGCAAGGGCAGCAGGAGGAAGGGCACACCCTGACAGGAGGACTGTGGGTTTTACATCGCCGAGAGGCAAGGAGGGGCAGGAAGAGATTATGATTGTGTGCAGGAGTTCACGAGAATTCCAGACGAGTTCAGTAAACTCTTTGAAAGGTCCATCCCTCTGGAATGAATCGATAGAGACTGGGTTTTATTGCTTCCTCTTCCTGCTCCTTCTGCTCCATCTGCTCCTCCCCTCCACTCCCTCCCGCTGCTCTACCCTTCCCCCGCCTCTCCCTTCTCTCTATCTCACCCCTCCGTTCCCAGCAGCATTCCGCTGGCCAGATCTGGCGTTAACATGGACGAATGCACCGAAATAACCAACCGGAAGGAGGGAGGAGGCAGACGAATTCTCCGATAGCGGAAAAAGTGACTCGAGCGAGCCCAGGTCTTCTCGCGATGGTGTTGGGTCTGCGGATATGGTCCGCCAGGGGCGGCCCCCATTTATTCCTTTTCTAAACAGTCGATCTCCGTGCGCGCACTCGAGCTGAAAAAGTTGTTGACGCTCGAGGAATGTGAAGAAATAACTTCTGGGGGTATCTAATTTTAGGTTTCCCTGATTTATAAAACGAATGATGATCAATGGTCTGTAAAAGCGAATGGCGTCGTGTGTAATTAGTTCAACATGGCTTGCGGAACTACGGCACGACCGCCGGGGAAATGTTATAGTTCTGTGGTAATTGGAAAACTATGAGGAGAGAATTCGTCCTGTGTTTTCCAAGTAAGTATTCAAGAAGGCAAACTGTGTTGTGTTTCCTCTTTGGCGAAGTCATTTCTGGAAACGAGATGTTCTATTAAAAACAGACTTCCTTTAATTTTTTAATATAAATTTACCTGAGTGTTTCATTTAGATTTAGTAAGTCTGGTATTTGGCATCCCGCAGTAATAGCACTGGATTTGCATTTGTAGAAAATTCCAGGAATTTCCAACAAACGAGTATTCCTTGCCAGTCTATTAAACGGAGAAATTGCTTCGACAACATCCAAGAAAAAACGCAGGAAGGAGTGAAGTAAATTTCTCTCATAAGCATGTCCCATGAAACAAAACGTCTTAACACACAGTGTGCTGCTGAGACAGAAGAAGCTGAAATATCCTCTGATTCGCCAGCTGAGGGTTCACAAGAAACGTCATCGGCTAATGTGACCACTTAGCGATAGGAAAGGCTCAATCTATAACCAATGAAGAGAAACATATATATATATATATATATATATATATATATATATATATATATATATATATATATATATATATAAACATAATATCGATGTCTTTGACTGTCCGTCATGGCAGTGCCCACAGAAAGACGCCGAATTTTACGGTGTTGTTTTTTTACCGCACATCTATTCATCTCTTGTGCATGCCTTACGGTGTATCATGGCCGCTCATTGGCCACAAGCGTGAAGCATGGTCTATGTACACATGTA
>JAWQFJ010023004.1:20000-22500 GCA_034096865.1 Theodoxus fluviatilis | reverse complement strand
TATTTCCAGGTTACGTTTAAAACGTTGGTTTAATCCACGCTGCTTCACCAGGAGCTATATACATGTAACATTTCTTTCCAAGGGAAGGCTGCAACATGACGTATTGCACGTCAAGTGTGTTTCCTTTGTTGAAAATCTGCACCACGCTGTGCGAAATAGCTAACCGCAGGTTCCATCTGAAATACGCCTTCTTGTCGTACATTCTGCATGGAAATAGCATTGGAAAGGTCAGCCAGTCACGTATGAGAATTTGCTTGCCTACAAGGTCGGGAATAAAGAAACTGGTATGATGTGAAAGCTCACTAAGTCTGCCTGCAGCAAAAAACACCAACGTCATACCACTTCCCCGCAGTCTCTACAGCCAAATGTCACAGAATTGTAACGCAGTGACGCTAAAGTGCAAACAAGCATACAAATCTAGATGTTTCAAAACTCAATTGTCGCGGGATTATTAACTGGGCGCGTGATGCGAACGGTTCCACAGTATTCTAATTCACTCTCTTTCAATTAGAAAAAGCCCTTTTCTCAGTCCTTTTCACACACACACACACACACACACACACACACACAATCGCACGCACGCACGCACAAACACACACACACACACACACACACACAAACACACGCAGGCACAAACACACACACACACACACGCGCACGCACGCACGCACGCACGCAAGCAGGCACGCACACACACACCCACACATACACCCACTGCATTTTGTTTTCCTTTCTGCAAAGAATGGAGTGTATTGGTCTCTCCCGTCGTTGCTCAGTCTATCCATCGAACTTCGGGGTCATATGCGCAGAGGCTGGGCGTCTTGCAGCTTGACGATGAAGAGCAGAATGCCATGGGGAACAAGTCCTTCCCTCCCTGGCAGGCCAAAGCCAGTTCCATGACCGCACCACTCATACTCCCTCTTTTGATGAACGCATGAGCGCAGCCGGCGCCTCCAGGAAACAAGGCAGAATCGGAAACGTGCCTTACATAAGTGCCTTATTTAAGTACGACCTCATTTAGAAGCCCTGTGGCAAGCAATTTTGCTTTTTTTGCAGATGATTTCCGGTGGCCGTGCATTGTGTTAAATATCGACTGTAAATCAGTGACTTTTCTCGGTTAATACTCCATTTAGAGCAACTAGATCAGGAATTCACACAAAAATTTACACTGAGCTGCGTTTCGAATACTTTAAAACGAACTGATGTACATTTTAAACAAGAGCAATGGCTTCCTGAGATGGCTGTCTTATCGACATTTTCACAAATTCATTCTACCCAAGGGCTAAACCCGTAAAATCAAGGCTTCCTGAGTGTGCACTGCTTTCAGAGAAGAAATCTTGATTTTAACAAACCTACGTAGCGTAACTATCAAAGAGAGTTTACTCCTCCTTGATTTTGGTAAAATCTGCATGCTGCAAACGCAAACTGTCTTTAAGAATAGATTTCTAGCGCCCACTGATAATTTCAGCAACGGCAACAAACGAATTACTGCAGTCATCTTTTGCTTCGGATGATTTTCATAATAGCTCTGAGCAACGAGTTTATCCAAGCTCCATATGATTTTTCACAACCGACCCAAAAATGAAAGAAAGAAAAAAAAACATTTTTCTCGTGGACACTTTGGTCATCTCGAGCGTGGGCTTTGTTTTTCCTGTTTTAATGTAATTGTTAAATTCTCACTTTCCGCGCCTTGGCCATTCACAAAATTGTGTTGCGTCCACTTTACTTCTAAGCTGATAATGTCGCGTGATTAGTTGTTTCTGCTCAGGAGTTCGAGACTGATGTTAGATGGTAATAATAGGAAAATATTGTAAATAAATGCCATTGTGAGAAAATCTGCTTTACCAGGGTGGCGAAAATTGCTGTTTCACTCAAAAATAATTGATAATTGAATGAAGGAAAAATGAATTAATGAACGAGAATTTACTGCCTTTCAGCCTTTACCTGCTATGTGCGGCGAATGATCACGGAGATCGCTACATCTGTTTAGAGTAAGAGCAAGTGTAGACTCGACTTCTCTGCTTATTCGCCTTCTAGGAATCGCGAAGACAGACGCAGTGAATCTATTCTTACCCGCAACCCACACGGCTCATGCTGTCTTTGATGAAGGAACCTTTTCCCCGTTGTTAGTGCGTTGCAGAGTAGGGAGATTCTCGTAAATCACGAGTTTCACAGATAAAAAATTGTGTGGAGGCCAAAAGGTAAATCACCTGCGGATGCTTCATTTCAAGTGCATAGGGAAAACTTGTGCATTCAGATTTTTGCCTCACAAAGTCCAGAACTGTTGTGTCTTCCCACAGCAAGTCACGCGTTTAACTTCTGCGAGCAAAATTCCGGGCATAGCTCACGGGAAGAATGTAAAATGAGATTGCATCTGGCTTATAATATTTTGATAAGCAACTTATGCATTCAACACAGTCTTTTTTATCCTTCTTAAAATTGAGAAGGAAACTTGATTTGGTTTGACGTTAGAGTTAACACTACGTTGTAATTTATAGAA
>JAWQFJ010023004.1:2500-10000 GCA_034096865.1 Theodoxus fluviatilis | reverse complement strand
GCTCCTAACATAACAACTGGCATTCTCTGGAGACAGAGGTCAAATCCCCTGAAGACGGAGTGTGGCTGCCTATATGGCGGGGTGTTCAAAAACAGTCACACATGCAATCATCTCACGCACTTTGGTGATCCTGGGAGTGTTTAGCCCAGGTACGCAACAACAACAACAACAACATTCGGTGTCTCGCGGCCTGCAGCACGTGATGACGTATAACAGATTTCCTGTGGCTGTGGAGCGCAGTCGAGTCTAATGCACTGTGGCTTTGTTTCGATGACCATCATTTGCTGTGTGCGTTCAAACAGTGATTAAAGGATTGATGATTCCCAAACAAAAAAATATATTATCTTTATATCTGACACAATGTAGGATAAAGTGCTTTTCATCCTTTATTCTCTCTTTACAGGATGAACATGCATTATTTTCGCTTTGATTCTTTGCATGGCGCTTATTCGTGCCAAGTGAGTTGAGACCCATTCTAAATTGGATGAAGGCATCTCTGAACTTCTTAATTGTAATATCATTGAGATATCTTTCACCCATAATCCTACTTTTGTATGATCTGTAGAATACAACTCTCCCTTTCATTGATTTTTGATGCCCATTCCTGATGGTAACAGTCTCGTAAGAGAGAGAGAGAGAGAGAGAGAGAGAGAGAGAGACAGAGACAGAGACAGAGAGAGAGAGACAGAGAGAGAGTGAGAGAGACATAGAGAGAGAGAGAGAGAGAGAGAGAGAGAGAGAGAGAGAGAGAGAGAGAGAGAGAGAGGTGTCATGAGTCTTTTGTTCTAGCTTTATTGGTTTCACCTCTGCAGATCAAAGAAGACACTACTCTTCGGCATTCTGCTATCTCAGAGCAAACGCTTTCATAAACTGCCAAACGTTAACAGCGCCACAATGAATTCTTAGGGTATCTATTCCTTTCCTATGTGCTCGTGATGAGTGTTCGGCATTTTAGATGCATGAAAACAACAAAATGATGAAAGTGGGAATACGGTAATTTGTTAGCGCATTACTCTTACTTGTGTCGACATTGCAATATTGCAGTATGTGATGTGTGCAGACAATTACTTAACTATTATGCAAGCATCACGTAATTTCAGACGAGTTGATCAACCGAAGTGTCGTGAATCTTTGGGTAAGTATCCATGAAGATTTGTTTACCATAGAGACACTGTTATCTTGATACTCTGAGAGTTTGTGTATCCTTTTAACTGCGAAGACCCTATCTGCCACGGCACAGATGGAAATCTCTACAGATTCAGGAGGATTTGCTATTAAACAAAACGCCCAGTCCATCTAGGTCAGTGTCCTCCATCTTCAAATTGTCGTAGCCGAGGCGATACAACACACCCCACACTGACGCTGCCCACACGACAAACATAATTATATCCGAATCGCAGAGCACTGCTGATACTAACGCTCTTGCTCCACTATTGCAAACCACGCTTGGTTGCCACAGTGACACACTCTGAGAGCGTTAGTGTGGAAAGTGTGGAATCGCTTCGTACGGTGGGCTCTACAAGTCTTAGACGAAGCCACACCATCCAAAAGCTTGGACACACCAGCAACGAAATGTTCGTTAGTAATGTCACACAGCTGCCGTACTCTCGCAGATGGCGTCTAGATGACATTTGGCGCCAAACGCTGTTTTACTGTCGCATATCATGTGTATGTAATGAAAATAAAAGTAGGTTCGTGTCGTGGCAACGTGATGCGTTTGTGACAAGTTGTCTGACTTGCAACGCGTCTCGGATGAGTCAAGGTGATCCGAAAGCTAGCGACAATTTTTTTTCCAACAGCAACCACCTAAGGCGTGTTCACGAGGCGCAGCAATGTGCAGCGCTGCACAGCGCTTGCGCCGTGAAACGGCTTGTTCAGGACGCGAAGCGCTGCAAAGCGCTGCATGTGATTCGGCGCTTTGCAGCGCTGCGCGTCCTGAACAAGCCGTTTCACGGCGCAAGCGCTGCACATTGCTGCGCCTCGTGAACAAGGCTTATGTGGAAGCTGGTATTACCGCGATCGATTCTTGACGTCATACATTTTGTTGTGGTCCTACCTCTAACGAGTGCTGGGGACAGATATGTCTAATTAATGTTGTGGTCCTACCTCTAACGAGTGCTGGGGACAGATATGTCATATTAATGTTGTGACAATAGGAGATATTTCCGGCAAGTTCTGTACGTTGCAATAGTTCTTGGATGAAGTCAGGCTTTCAGAGAACCTGGTTACGCCAACAATGGTGATTTGTCATACAGCAGCCATGATGATGAGATTAAGTTGCGATGGCACTCCTTATCAGACACTGATCATTGGTCATGTGGTACAACTGTGGCAAGACTGAGACAAAAAGTAAAGTCGATGACACAAATTTCTTGGCAAGTTCTCGAAGTGACACTGGTGTAGCTTAAGTCTTCCCGTGATAAAATGGACATATACACTTATACATACACGCTCCTCTTCCTCTCCGCTCCTCCTGCTCCTCTTCCTCTCCGCTTCTCCTGCTCCTCCTGCTCCTCTTCCTCTCCGCTCCTCCTGCTCCTCTTCCTCTCCGCTCCTCCTGCTCCTCTTCCTCTCCGCTCCTCCTGCTCCTCTTCCTCTCCGCTCCTCCTGCTCCTCTTCCTCTCCGCTCCTCCTGCTCCTCTTCCTCTCCGCTCCTCCTGCTCTTCTTCCTCTCCGATCCTCCTGCTCCTCTTTCTCTCCGTTCCTCCTGCTCCTCTTCCTCTCCGCTCCTCCTGCTCCTCTTCCTCTCCGCTCCTCCTGCTCTTCTTCCTCTCCGATCCTCCTGCTCCTCTTTCTCTCCGTTCCTCCTGCTCCTCTTCCTCTCCGCTCCTCCTGCTCCTCTTCCTCTCCGCTCTTCCTGCTCCTCTTCCTCTCCGCTCCTCCTGCTCCTCTTTCTCTCCGCTCCTCCTGCTCCTCTTCCTCTCCGCTCCTCTTTCTCTCCGCTCCTTCTGCTCCTCTTTCTCTCCGCTCCTTCTGCTCCTCTTCCTCCTCTCTTCTCCTGCTTCTCTTCCTCTCTGCTTCTCCTGCTCCTCTTCCTCGCACTCGGAGTCTTCCTATTCATTTTCCAACTACTTCTGCTCCTGCTCTGTTTCATTCCTCCTCCTCCTCCTGCCAACTTCATTCTTTTATCTGCTGCTCTTCACATTCCTCTCTCATTGGATCTCAAACTAACCCCCCCTCTCTCTCTCTCTGCCTGTTTCTCTCTCTCATTCTCTCTTTCTCTCATTCTCTTTCTCTCTCTCATTCTCTCTCATTCTCTCTCTCTCTCATTCTCTCTCTCTCTCATTCTCTCTCTCATTCTCTCTCTCATTCTCTCTCTCTCATTCTCTCTCATCTCTCTCTCTCTCTCTCTCTCTCTCTCTCTCTCTCTCTTCCCAGCTCCTTTCTGTTTTTGCTCTTGCTTCAACTTCTCACCTCCCTCTCTCTTCCATTTATCGCCCATCATCTTTCTTCTTCCAAATCCACCGTCATCAACGCCATATCATTCCAGACCACTATTTTACAGAACCTTCACCACACATACAAACACCTTTCTTCTCTTGATCAAACCCTTTCTCCTCTCCTCTTCCCCAAACCCACACAGTGTCCTGACCAAACCCAGATCAGGATGACTGCCGTCGCGGTGAGAGGCGAGCAGTCTTAGCTGGCCTGCGCTCTATGATATTGGAGATGAATTATGGATTGGTCCCGTGGGAGCGTGGGAGGAAGGAGATGCCAGCTGTACGATACGTCTGTCTGGCAAAAATGGTTGGCCAACATCCTCCCCCTGCCGCCATCTTGTCTGGAGACGAGCTGACAGACATAGGGTTCATTTTCCAGGAGAGACAAAGGAATTAGGAGAGATGACCTCTACTACCTTCCTGTCAAGATTCTACTTGCTTCTATGCGCTACTTGCTCGACAGACCATGGCTGCGTTCGTCGTGCAAAGGAGAGAGACCTGTGCAGTGTTACACGTTACTTCAACGAGGCAGGGATTTGAAGTTGGAAGGGGAACTCGATGGTCCCTTGTGTTCAGTGTCCAAGCAAATAGAGCGATTGACCTGCAGTCGCTTGTGGGATTGGGTGTGGCTGTCAATCGCTGTACGCATCAAGTTGCATCTATGGGCAAGGTGTTTCACTTGCATTGCCTCTCCTTAAGGAAAAGATATGTTTCTATGTAGCGATTCAAATCGCTTTACACTTTACCCCCTGATCGCTGGGCCGCTTGATCAATCCGTCTCTGGCACCTGACAACATACAAAGTGACAGACAGTTGAGACACATACAGTCAGGTTACAGTAACAACTCCACTCCGTGCGGAGCATTCCTAACATGGAGTTACAACAGTCCCTAGGCGCTGCACAGCGGCCACCGGGGATAAACCCCCAACCCCACCACACACACCAGAATTCCTCAAAATTAATAAAGGACTACAGTAAAGGCGGAGAGCAGACTCCTCTTCTGTCATCAAGCCTTGCTGAAAGAACAATTCACCAATCACTATTGCCTTATATGATCCTTAGATATGGCCTGGGTCACCTATGGCAGAGGTCTTCACACAGGCCCTCGAAATTTCAGTGACAAAGGATTCCAGCCGATAAAGACAGCATCAACACAGTTTTTCCTGTCTGTTCCTTGCAGGGTTTCCGTTCCACTTGTAAATCCTCTGTCGCCATTTTGTCTGGAGAAAGGAGGTGGAGGGAGGACTGGATTTCCCAAAGCGACAGCCGCGATGAGGAGTGGACGACCAGCGCACTCGCCCGTCTGGACATATTTTTTCTGCCCGCTGCTGGTCAAGGCAAATCTGAGTTGACGTGGGCAAGGAAACATTTGTGTGTACAACTCTTCCCATCACTTCCACGTGACAACCTCACCCCCTTCCTCAACCGCCTACCCCCCCCCCCCCCTCCCCATCCTTTCATGGAGACAGACAATCTAAACCTGGTCAGTTGGGGCCTGGGTCCAGTGGCTATGCATTCACCCAGTGTCGTTTGTGGCGAGCAGAAGCGGTTTCGAAACAGCGTGGATCCTACAAGTGCCTCCTTTGGCAAGTTACTCAAATCGTATTGCCTCTCCTCACTCATGGATGAAATCGGGTAGCTGTGAAAGCAGTGCTGGTACGTTATAGTGCGATTAACACTTGTATGTGGTCTTGAGCCAGGAGCGGGTTGGAAATCTCCCCAGGGAGTGGAGATGACGCAGATACCTGACTGTGAATCCCACCTGTCCGTCTGTGCGCTGGTCATCATGTCCCTGCTCAGTATTGATAACATGGCCCGATGATCAGGGGGGAAAGCGTATAGGGTTTGAGACCCAGTTATGAGTGTTGAGTTGCTGTATGAAACAAATACCTTCATCTTTAGTTTTAGTCCAAGTTTCTTGCCAGTGGTGTTCGTTGTTGAGGGCGTTACGACCCTCATGGGCTCGTTCGCGATCGACATCCCTGTCACAATCCATGAAGTTGTATTTGGTTTGCTTGCCTGCTTGGTTTCTCTAAGGGGGCGGTGAGAAAGATCATCTGTCATGTCTTCCCTGAAAATTAATAAATAATAGATTTACTCCACCACCATCACCGCCACCACCAACAATAACACCAACGAAGACAACAACTTCTACCGCGATGATGATGTTAATAGTCACAAAATCGAAAATGACGATGATGATAACGACGACGAAGACGACTACTACGATGCAAACAACAGTTACAAATACTGAGCTACGGTGCTCAAAAGTTCACTTCTCTGCCACATACATCTCTTAGGTGAAAAGAGGAGAACATCGTTGCGTCGTCTCTCGATGTGTGCATTGATCTCGTCGTGACACGTGAATTCCCTCTGTGGTTTGAAGCTTTCTTGCATGCGTCTCTCCACACAGACACCCTCCCTCCCCCCTCCCCCCCCCCCCCAACCCCCGTTTCCCCCCACCTCCCCTCCGCCGGATTTCCACCAGTTTCGCACTGCGCAGTTTATTGTAGAGACATGTTTTGAAGAGCGACGCACCAACAAAGATTCAAAGTCTTGGCGAAGATTTCAAGTTTTGGCGAATAGTAGTCAAGGTCCGGCAGAGTTTGACCGAATGTTCGATGAATATTCGCCAAAACTTGGCTTCCACCTATAAAGATCCGCCTTATTGGTGTCGTCCAAAACGCCATACAGGTTCACTGCCGTTTTGGTCACCGCCGTGATGTTGAACAAGCGGTCTCAAAAGCTTTATGACGAAGCATTCTGTCAGTCATGTGTTATATGTATTTTAAGAAGATAATAATGTGTGTAGGCACCGGTGCGTTTGACAATTACAGAACTTCATGACAACAAGAGCTCTTCTTCGAAGTTTAATACCAACCAGACATCCACTTGCGACACAACTTTGTAGTTCTGGAGCAGGCCCCGAAAGCCCAACAACCGCGAGCTTCCAGCTGAAGATGAGGGCGGGAGCACAGAGTGATTCTGGCAGTACATGTACGATATACTCAAGATTTGCAGTAGTTTCCAAAACCAACTGACAGAAAACGTAGAAAAACGTGTCAAAAAGCTTTGCCAGAGTTTCACACGCACGCACGCACGCACACACACACAAGCACACACACACACACACACACAAGCACACACACACATACACACACACACACAAACGCACGCACGCGCGCGCGCGCGCACACACACACACACACAACCTCCAATTTGTTTGAAGAGTTATGGCCAATCACCCTTTGCATGCTATGCAGGCCATTCATCACGATAAATCATTAGAATTTGAGGATAGCAGCAAGTCAAGTTACGACGTCCCAAGTTATTCACCTCTCAGGAAACGCGTACGGAGTCGCGGGAGGTCAATTCTCTCCCCCAACCCACTTGTGCGACGCCCTCTGGCGAGGCATACTGCATACCTTGTTTGCAAGGTAGAGGGGTTCTACTCCTCCGTGAAGTCTTTCTCGCACAGGTAGCCCAGAAACTGCAAAAGGCGCTGAAAGACAAAACCAAAGATCCAAATCAACTTGATGCATACGACATACGTGTGACGAACGACATGTCTCTACAACTGTCATGATCACGGCATCTATCGGCCTGTTCAGTCGATTTTGATCATTCCAGACATCTCCTCTGCCCCGTTGTTCAGTATGAGTGGCTGGTCGCCTGATGAGAAACCCCCAATGGGCTGGAGACGAGAACAAGCCCGCAGCGCCACCATACGCCCGCCATCCGCGAAAGGCGAATAACTCGGGAACTAGCGTCGACTTGCTCTTACTCAGACTAGCCTTACTGATTTTCGTGATCAATGGCCTTACATAGCCTATACATAGAACGTAAAACTTCCTTTCCTCATGCACTCGTTCCCGGTGGGAGTTCTCACCGGGAAATTCAAACGCGAGTAGTCGTGTCTCGAGTGCGCTTGCTCGCTCAAGCACTTGCAAATATATACATGCAACAAAAGGAAAATTAAAAAATTGTGCGCGTGTGTGTGTGTGTGTTTGTGTGTGTGTATGTGTGAGTGTGAGTGTGAGTGTGTATGTGTGTGTGTGT